>PVKB01008845.1:0-12580 GCA_004027205.1 Ctenodactylus gundi | reverse complement strand
TTTTTTTTTTTTTTTTTTTTTTTTTTTTTTTTTTTTTTTTTTTTTTTTTTGCTTGGTCAGGTAAAGTGACCTGTTTCCAAGCAACAGAATTTCCCCACAGGCCTTCGGAACACTTTCAGTTAGCTTATGGGGAATATCAGTGCCATAAGCTTTCTTTCAGATGTGTACCTATTCTTTTTACTTTAGGCCACTCTGGATGCCCTCGCTGTGCCCCGGCTTTCTCCAGTCATGTCCAACAGGTACTTGTACTGTAAAGTTGTGAAGAGTGAGACACATAATGAAATTACGTTTAAAATGTTAAAATAGGGCCAAATAAATATAACTGATTTCATGTAGTTTGAGTGGTGTGTCTTCTTAGAAAACAAATCATTCCTGCTTTCAAAATAATATATAAGCACATTAAATGTGAACATACTATTAAACTTTATTCAATAGTATCACCCTGAGTATATTTTATATATTGAAGAAAATCAGAAAAATAAACATGTTAACACCGCATTAACATAGAAAATAACAAATATTTTCATTAAGATGTCTCTTTTCAAGAATAAATTTTATATGTGAATTGGACAAATTGGCACATTTAAAATATTTTATTTTGTAATGTATGTTCTGCCTTTTAAAAATTATTTCATACTGAAAGCAACTTGACAGTAGTAAATACTACTAGCAGTATAAGTTTGTTCTTTAAATACTTTTCCATAACAGAAGGAAAAGAAAACTTTAGAAACCTTAGGAACCTTAGAAAAAGACCTTGCTTAAAGTGTGCACAGAAACAGTGTAAGTTTGAGCATACTGTTAAATATAAAGAGGTAAAGCTTTGAGGATGGATTGTGCATGCTCGCTAAATTTCACATGTTGAAATTAAACTCTTTAACAAGAAGATCTTTAATTAACTTTGAAAAGTTGAGTAAGAAATGAGTGTGTTCATGTCTCACGGTTGGATTGGTGTCTGTCTAAAAGGCAAAATATTTCTTTCAGCCATATTCAAACACTGGGAGAAGAAAGCTGTCTGCAGGCATGGAGACTGTCCCTTCCCACGACCGAGTGGACCAGTAACCAAATGTTGGACTTTGTAAACTAGAACTTAAGAAATAAATGTTGATACGTGTGTGTCTCCGTTATTCCCATGTTTATAGCAGCGCAGCAAGGAACAGCTAACCTGTGGAAATGCCAAAATACCCATAATCAAACCAATGGATACAAAAACCGCTGTGTGTGTACACAATGGAGTACTATTCGTCTATAAATACAGTCAAATTCCAGACTTTTGTAGGTTAATGGACACAACTAAAGACCGTGATGCTTAGTAAAATGGTCAAACTGAGAAGGAAACGTATGGTATGGTTTCTCTAATATGAGAAGCCCAGACTACAGGCATTTTTTACAATATAATGGGTGTGATAGTGGGAGGATGATGGAAGGGGCTAGAGAGACAATGTGGGTGGGGGGGTGAGAAAGGGATTGTTTTGTTTCCATGATGTACATGTGCACAAAATCCCCAAGTTCAACATAACCATTGTATATCACACACACACACACACACACACACACACACACACACACACACACACACTGAAATAAATTTTATTTGTTGGTCACAGCTGTCAGAGCTGTTCAAAGACAGAAAACCACAGGTTATGAAGTACATTCAAACCACTTTATGTTTGAATGATTTGTGTTTTTTAAATAATGAGATAAAAATAATGGATTAAAAATTTGAGGTGTTTAAAATTTCTGTGGGGTGTTTGTGTGTATGCATATGTGTGTGTGTGTGTGCATGTGTGTGCATGTGTATGTGCATGTGCGCATGTGTATCTAAACTCAAAAATGTAAAGTTAATGAAAAATATGCTCATTGGAAAACATTGAAGTTTTTCAATACTAACTTATATAAGTGATAATTAGATGAAAAAAAAAAAAAAAAAAACCCTGAGAATTTGTTCTGCTGTTCCTTTACTGACTAATGGACTTCAATTCAGGCCTACCAGTCCTACAAGATCGTACAGGTAGCAGGGCTTAGTTAAAATAGAATAACTCCAACTAATGATGCAAAAAAAGTTGAAAGAACTATAAAGCCACAATTCTAAAAGCCAAACGCAATTCTGAATGAAATGACTGATTTAGACAATGCTATAATATGTCTTTGTTCATTGCTCCAAAGAGGAAGTATTGATGAATCAACAAACTTAACAAATTTTACAAATTAGTAAGAAACCGTAATTTCAATGTTCCCATACAATGACTATCACATGGTACAGGAGGAGAAGTTTGAAGTTAAAATAGACAGCAAATGTTAATTGTATTACATCCAAAGAGTAATTTTAATGTATTTCGCAATCTAAAATTAATTCCTTTTGCTTGTAAAGAGAACTTCTGTGCTCAGCTAGGAAGCTGCTATGTAACATTAAACACTGTCAATTCTTACTGTGATACCACATTAATACTGCATAACATCAATATTTTATATTAAGGATATTAATTATCTCTTATATTCTGAGATGCGTGGCAGTGCTAAAGTACGAGTGCACCAATTTTATGTTTAATTCCTTTTCTTTCTTCCATTGGCCGTTTTCCCTGGATCTGATCCTCCTCCCTGCAGTGAGAAATGAGTTAAATCAGCTCTTGCTGTCAACCGGAACAGCCTTGGAGCTGAGTTAGTTCATCACCTACTGACAGAAGGCGAAAAATATTGAATATCAATGCCCAGAATGTTTTCCAACTCACAGCAATTGTTTGGCAGCGCTGATGTGTGAGCGCCGGGAATAAAGAGCGCACTGTGGCATTCTCTGTGTCCCCAAGGTTACTTCTTAATGTTATTCGCGTATGAATATGATACAAATCTTCACGTTTACTTTTCTTTTAGCATTGTTGACACTAAAAATATAATAAATTTGATATCAAGGGTCATGCAGTAATGAAAGGTAGACATCTTCATTCAAAATTAGAAGTTTGGACAACTGACTTCCTTGTTGTATTGACTTATGCATTTTCATGCATATCTGAATATACATTCAGACTCTTGCCACCTACTTAGGCTCAACATAGAGCCATTATTTTTAAATAGGTTTATTTAAGTTAATATCTGCAAAGGACTCTCCTCGACACTAGAAGAACTTAGACATAAAATTCTGTGCCCTAAACTGAGAATATCAGTATTCTAGAAATGAAGTATAAGATGTATTTGAGGGACACATACACACATTGATATAGAAAAAGTGTCATAAAATTACATTATATTAATATTAATTTAGAAGAGAGAGAGGCTATCTGGATAAATCCCAAAGAGGTTTAGGTAAATGTATTTTATTTATTTAATTTATTATATATACAATAACCAAACTTACTTTATTAGGTAGTTAGACAAGGTTTATAGATTCTGGAAATTTCTCTTACCAGAGGGTGATGTAATATGAATTTGTTCTCTTACCAGAACTTGATGTAATATGAATTTGTTCTCTAAAGATATCTATTTTTCAGATTATTAAGATGAAACAAACTAAATCTAATAATTGCCAGTTTAAAATACTGTTAATTACATTTGACATTCTATGGAATGTTTAATGATTGCAGTTTCAATGTTGTGTAAGGTTTCATCTATACTAATCAAAAACTGTATATTTATTTCAGTGAAAATAAAGATTTATGTTGTTTTAATATATTTGTTATTGGGATACACTTTGTGATGGAGTATAGTGCTTTTGGTTGGACATGTGTTGGTGTGTATGTGTTATATTATGGTGAGTATAATTTATGAATTCTGCATGCTCTCCAGAATTTGGGAGATAGGGATATAATATATATTATTTTCTATAGTTCTGTATTTTTCTAATTGATCTGACATTATAAGTAATTGTTCCATAATTCAAATATTTAATTTTAAAGATATTCTTGATATATAGAAAGCTACCATGCTTGCTTATATCTTGCATTTAAAATTCATAATTTATTTAGTATAAAATATTTAATATGTAGGTTCTAAAAAATTAAAATTGTCTAAGATATATTGTTGTTTTTATTAGAATTTTATTTTTATTTATACATTAAATTATAAATTATTGAATTTTCATTTAATCTTTTCATTAATAATCAAGTCATATTTTCCCATGTATTTGGGTCTTCAGAGAAAAGTCAATAAATTTTAATATGTATTTTTTCATTATCCAGCATTTGGACATAATTCAAGTAGTCTGATAAACAATATATATACTGGTGCTTACTACTAGGGGTACATAAGACTCACTAAAATGGATCTGATATCCTAGTTTTGAAATATCTTTTGTATTTTCTCTTTTCTATAGATGACCAAAAAGCCTTAATATTTTTATGACATATTTGTTTTTAGTTTCTTGTTTTTTTTTAATAAACATTGACTATTTTGAAGTTTTTTTCTAATACACAAAAATTCAGATCTTTCTTTTAATGCTTTGAAGTCAGGCCTGGAAATATAAATCTGTGATTTAAGATGTCACGGAGGCCGCTAGCTTTCTCTTTGCCCACCTTTGACAAATATGTCTGCATCCGTTCTTTTACTTTGAGCACTTGCTCCTCCTTCAGTGGGGCACACGCTTGTCATTCCAGGAAGTTGCTCTGCGAGGGTGAGGCGGAAGGATGGCAAGGTCACTGGGCAAGTGAGTGACCTAGCAAGGTCCTGTCTCAAAAGAGATAAAGAGAGAGAAGAAGAGGGAGAGGGTAAAAGAGGAAAGAGGGAAGGAGACAGAGCAGGAGGGGCAGAGAGAGGTGAAGACACTTGCTTGTTACATAGAAAGTACCCATGGCCTCACTGGGAACAGACTTCAAATTCTTCAATTCTTTCTTGGTCTCTCACACCCATCATCTGTGTGATAATTTGATCAATTGCATTTTCCAGCAACACAAAATGTTTTTTTTTCTTCTTCACTAGGTATGACTTCTATTAGACAACTCAAATTATTCATTTATTTATGTCAGATATTCTAATGTTTTGTTTCCTGCTTTGAAAGTGCCTTAATGAATGCTTGGCTTCCATGTAATACTTTATTTTCTTTACTAACTGGAATTTGTGTCAGTGAAACCTATGATAATTCAATGTCAATATTTATGACTGCAAATTTGCTTTCAGCTTTGTGCACTGTGGTCTATTTCTAATATAAGTTTTTTTTTTAATTTTCCCAAATTATTCCTTCTGTGAGTACGTGATTGCAATAGAGATTATTAACTCGATTTGAGGAACTGTTGCATGTATATGTATACAGCACATCTTGTTCATTTTTATTTCCTTTTCCCTCCCTCTTTTCTTTCCTGCTTTTTATGAGTTCATACTTGCTTTCTTCAGAGTCACCTTTAAAATGTTCACAGATAGAAATATTGCCAACTTTAAATCCCTGTTTATCTAAAATATACAGAGTCCAATTAGTTTTTTCTCACTTAATTTCTTTCTTCTTAGCATTTTATTACCAACTTGGTTTACAACATATTCGGGTTTCACCTTAACATTTAGTCTTTCCTATATGTAATACATATGTATTTGCACACTTAGTTTTTCCATTATCTCACTCTTTCATTTGATTTCTTTCTTGACCCTTTTACTAGTCATTTTAACAAAGACTCTTCAATGCTAAATTAGGTTATAAGTAAGATAGAAAAATATTTCCCACTATGAAAACATGTTTATGCATTGACTAAATTCTCCCTCTGGTGTTTTAGTTCTCTTTTATTTCGTAAAGGAAAGAAGCAAAATCCTTGAAGAAATTGTTTACTTACATAATATTTTGTTTAGGCTTTTAGGAGATGAATGTGTTATTTTATACATTTCTTTATAATCTCTCTCTCATCCACCCTCGTGTGTGTGTGTGTGTGTGTGTGTGTGTGTGTGTGTGTGTGTGTTCCATCATTTATTACTATAGCTTTAGGTATACTGACAAAGATTATAAGAAATATGGTCATTCCTTTCACCATCTCACAATAGAAAGCTAAGATTAAATTAACACATTAAAGTTCATCTTCAATAAATTACCCAAATGAAGAACTTTGTCATCCAAAAAGAAAACTGTGCCGTTCTAGATAAATAACAACAACAGCAAAAAATAAAACAATAAAACACACAAATATTATTAGCAAAAGAAAATGTAAATGTATAACATATGGAAGCTTTTTCTCCAAATATTATTTTTCCAAGGATATATATGCTGATGATATATCTTTCTTAGTAAATAATTACATTTTGCCTTTTTTACAAGCACACAGTGAGTTTAAAAAGAAAGTAGTCAAGGGCTATATTTTTGAATACTTCTGCACTATTCTAGAAGACGTAAAGAGCCTTGAGCACAACTGTAATAACCACCACAGAGATATATAGAATATCAGATTAAATTTTACTAATACCATTATTCAAGCATGCAAAAATTTGAAATGTAATCATTCTATTTTTCACTTATTTTAAATCCACCCAGTTATTTTAACAAACCTCTGTGGGGGGTTTTCTTGGTTAAGGAAGCAGAAACAAGGATAAATGAAAAAAGAAAGCAATGCAGAAAATCCAACATCTGAAAACAGTGTTACATTGCAGCAAAAACAAATGCCAGAGACGTCGATATCTGAGAATCCGGTAGCATTCTGCCAACCAAGATCTAAGAATCAAAGGAAAGGTTTCCTTTGAAAATTAAAATACAAGCATGACACCAAATTGATTAGAACAGAGACACACAAAATGATCCTAGCGGAGCTTTTAAGGTACTAACATTTAACTGGACATTTAGTAAATGTATAATGTATATAACATGCTAAACAAGTAACTTATAAATAAAGAACATTATATTTACCATTGAATAATAAAATAATTCCATGTTGTATAGCTGAATTTTCCAGAAAACAATGTCTTAGATTTTTGTTACTTGATACTATACCAACGTACCATATATGTGGTAATTAAAAATTAATTATGAGATAATTCAAATTAAAATAAATAAGAGCTCAGCTAGATGTCTTAACCTTTCACTGCTTCTCCGATAACCTCAAGTGCTTGGTTATTAAAGCTTTACATAAAACAGAGAATATTTTTCAAATCATGTACTTTCATTGGATACTGCACTAGGCAACAAATGTCAAATATTTAGAATATCATTGCAATGATATATACTAACTTATAGAAGATCAATTTAGAGTACTTTAATCACATCACCAGGATTGTTCTCACTATAAGAGAAATTCAGAAAGCTATTCTAACAAGGCACCACAGCCCACTAGAGTCATTACTGCTGTTCCTTTAAGCCTTACACTATCATTCATTTTTATGATTAAGTCATGTCTATCAGGATATTGTGGGTACTTAACTGTGTCAGCCCTTGAAAATATTTCTCATTGTTAATGAATAGATTCATTACTTTCTTTATTTGACTTTGCAAGTAATTTTGGAGAGATATCATGTGTCAATTGCATCAATGCAGGTATTTCTCTCTAAGCTTGACTTCTATTTTTTTATTGAAGATCAATACATTGCCTAGCATTTCTATAGGCCAGTTGTTTTGTATAGACCACTGTTTGCTTGTACCCAAGACACTGTGCCAACTCTTAACATGTGTGTATATTTTCACTAATAGTTCAATGATTATACCCAGAAATTAAGTGTTAGCTTATAATAACTGTAACCAAGGCACTGTGCCAACTCTTAACATATGTGGTATATTTTCACTAATGGTTCAATGACTATATCCAGTAACTAACTTCTAGCTTATAATAACTATAATGATAAAACAGAAAAATGTACACATATATATGCAAGTCTTCTAAAAATACCTTAGATAAATGGCTCTAGATTTGTTCTCATAAAGAAATAAGCAAACAAGCCAAAAACTAAGCTTTTTCAAAAAAAATCATGATAATAGTTACATTCATTTTCAAATATTGAACTATAAACATTCAGTATCTCATCATTGATAATACTAAAATATGTTAATAGAGTCATTGCACACTATTATTTAATATGTTCCTTTTGCAGAAGACTAAACTTAAGTTTTACTGTTTGGCAAAATATTTGTAATTAATTATATGATGTAGTAGGAGAAATTCATTATGATCTTAGATTCATCATCAAAAAGTTCTCAGTTTCTATCAAAATGTGAAATAATTGAAATGCTTGATTATTTCCCCAAGCGAAGTTAGGTGAGCTACTAGATCACATATTTTAAAAGACACTAAAATAGTAGAAAGCTCAAATGGAATTGTGAAATAATTCTTCACAGTAGAGTCTCAGCTCAGAGGGAAGGAACAAACTCATACTTCCACTGCCTTTTCATTCTTCTTTAGTTTTCAACACACAAGAAAACGTCTTCCCTTTGGTGAGGACAGTCTCTTATTCAGTCACTAATTCTAATGTCAATCTTTTGCAGAAAGGTGCCCACAGATATACCCAGAAATGAAATTTGATTAGCTGTTTTAACATCCCTCGGTCAACCTGATGTATAGAGGGAACCATCACAGGCAGTTAAGTACATGATTTTCTTCATTGATTTGTGCTAAACCATTTATCATATTTCACGCATACAGCATAAAAGGGTGCTTAAGGGGAGCAGAGTTAAGATGGCAGAAGAATAATACCTCTAAGAATGCCGCTGTGCATGGGCTCAGTCAGGAAACTGAAACATAGTAGGAAGGACTCCTTAGTGGCCTGATTTGAAGTAGCAGCAAAGCTCCATTCTCTGAAATGAGACAAAAGGTGCACTGACGTCTTTAGAACCAGAGGAACTCCCTGAAGACTGTCTGCTGGAGCCTCAGAGATAGGCCTATGGTGCAGGACAGAAGAGCTGACAGAACCATAGCTAAGGTGCTTTGGGGACACTCTTGACCTACGGGAACAACACACCAGAAGTTAGGGCAGAGAAGGGAGAGAAGGCTGCAAACCTTCTGAGTAACTTGAACACTCAGGAGCAGATTGTGAAACAATGAAGCCTCCGCCTGGCCCGCTTGAGCGTCATGAACTATCATTCTTGTTTGTTTGTTTTTGCTATTTAGTCAGACATTAACCAGGTTTTTTCAAATGATCAGCAATAATACAGTGTCATCTTTACTATACTCTTCTAATAAGTTATTCGTTTGCATAGGTACTTCCCTTAGGAGTATACACTACATTTCTGATGTAAGGAGTAGAATGGTTATAGAGTATATGGGTTGATAGCTTAAAATGAAATGTCAGTAGCCAGTATATCTTAACTTGTATGATTGTTGCTGATCTCTATCTCAGTTGTAAAGAATATGTAGTTGTTGGATTCTACTAAGTGATGACTTTAGACCAGAGTAGATGCCCTTTTTATTATTGACAGTGATACAGTGTTGACTTTAGTGGAACCTTTTCAAGAATTAAAAGTTTAAAGTTATGTAGATGGACACATTACTAGTGCAGACAGAACCTTACATGTAAAGAATGGAATATTTGTAAATTGAACTGATGCTAGGTCTTGTTGATGATTTGTTAGTTCTAGATTGCAATATTACTGTAAGTTTTCATTCATGTCGTTAACAGTGGAATAATGATATTGTTTTCCAACACTTGCTTGTCCTTATTACATTACTGTTATCCATTTCTCCATCACTGAAAGCTGTAGGGAAACAAGTAATCAGCAGAGTAGTCATTAGGAAGATTAATGACTTCCCTAAAATTAATAGCTAAATAACATAAACGGACATAAGTATTAAAATCTAAACAAACTCAAGAAAATTCCAAGGAAAGGCAAAATCTCATGGGAGAAATCTCAATTTTATCTAGAATTACAGCAAAAAAACTACAGGAAAATGGGTAATAAGTCACCTGTAAAAATGTGTAACTCCTTAGAAGTTGATTTCATGGATCTTACAGTACCATGGGTCTTACAGAATCCATAGGAAAAAAAAGAAGTGGATCTTATGGCCAATCAGTTTAAACAAGACATGTTCGCATAAATGCAAGAGATGCTTTGCAAGATCAAAGAACATTTCATCAAAGAAACAATAACATGAATTTTTGATAAAAAGCTTAATGATTGTATGAAGGACAAAAACAGAGATAAACAAGACAATAAACACGTGGAGTGATATTTGATTAGAAAGAATTTCAAGCTGAATTTCAGAATATGAAAAACTCAACTTAAATCATTGGAAGTAGGTTTGAGAAATTGAGGGCAGAGTGTCAGGTCTTGACAATACGGTTGAAAACATGACTCATATGGTCAGTGACAACATGAAAAAAAAGACAACAGACAGCACAAGAAGAACAAAGAATGTATCCACAGTAATGATAGCAGAAGTCTTCTCAAGTCTAGGAAAAAATTAACATTGAGTTATAACTGACATATTGTACAACAAATAGCCTCGACCAGGAAAAGTCATCTCCATGGCATATCGTAATCAAAATTGAAATCTCAGACTTTCTATATAAAGAAAAAAAAACGACTTCAAATTTCAAACTAAAATGGGTGAGGAGAGGCCAAGATGAACAGTATATACTGGTAAAGGTATGAGCCCAACAGAAAGAAGTCACAGTTGTCAATATGAGAACACACAGCATGGGGGCGCCTGGTTTTGTAAAACAAGAACTACTGAACATGAAAGGACAGAAAGGCCCAAATAATATAGGGGGGACTTCAATACTCCATTTTCACAAATAGATGGTTAACTAGACAAAATTTAGTGAAGAAATAGAAGAACTAAATTATACTATGAAGCAACTGGATGTAACTGCAATCTACAGAGCTCTGTCAAACGTCAGTAAAACAAGCCCTTTCCTCAGCAGCACATGGGACTTTTATCAAAACACACCATGTCCTAGTCTATACGCTTTCTATATAAATACAAAGGAATTGAAATAATTTTGTATATTTTCAGACCACAGTAGAATGAAACTAAAAATCAATAACAAAAGAAACAACAGAAACTATACATATACATGGGGATTAATAATACATTATTGAACAAATAATGGTTCACAGAAGAAATCAGAGAAGGTATAAAAAACTTCTTAGACTCAAATGATAATAGAAGCACATCACACCAGAATCAATGGAGCACATTGAAAGCAGCACAAGGAGAGAAATTTATAACTATGAATATACACATTTATAAAGCAAAGCAATTCCAAATAAATAATTTAGTGATACATCTCAGAATCCTCAAAAAATAAGAACAATCAAAATCCAAACGATTTTACAGATTATACAGATAAAAATAGAAATTAATGAAAATGAAACTAAAACAATACAAATGATCAAAGAATTAAAGTTATTTCTTCAAAAGAATAAACGCGGTGGATAAACCTCTATCCAAACTAACCAAAAAAAGGGAAGAAAAGAACCTGTCTCGATGCAATTAGAAATGAAAATAAGAAAATCACAACAGGCATTGCTAAAATCCAAAGGCTTAGTAAGAACTACTTAGAAACCTTACAATCCAACGAATTGAAGAATGTGAAAGAAATGGATATGTCCATAGATATATACAAGATACCAACATTAAACCAAAAATAAATAAATGAATACCAGGAACAGACCAAAGACAAGTAATGAAATTGAGGCAGTAACAATTTTTTTTCTACAAAGAGAAGCCCAAGACTTGATAAATCCACTGAAAAAATTTTGTGAAAACTTAAGAGAAGAGCCAGCACCAGTACTTCTCAAACTGCTTCATGGAGTTGAAAGAGAAAGAATACCAGTAAACATTTTACAGAAGCTAGAATTACCCCAATATCAAACCACAAAAATACTTGACAAGGAGCTGAATCTATAGGCCAATTTACTTATGAATATAGATGTAAATTGGTCAGTTAGATATTTGTGAACAGGACTCAACAAATTATTGAAAAGATCTTACACCATAGTCAAGATGGCTTCAAGAATGGCTCCACAGAAATAAATGAATCGATGTAATACATCTCATAAACAAAGCAAGGAAACAATCATATGGTCATTTGAATAGGTGGAGAAAGAAATCATTTTCAAAATCCAGCATTTAAGCATGATAAAAAGTCCTGATGGAAACAAATAAATGATGACTATATATGGAGCTGGTAAAAGCAATTTATACTAAACCTACTGCCAACACTATATTAAAGGGAGAAAAAATTTTAAAATTTCTGAAGTCAGCAATAAGAAAAGGTGGTTCACTCTCATTATTCCTATGTAAATTAGTACTAGAAAACCTAATGAGAGCACTCAGACAAGAGAAGAAAATAAAAGTAATAAGTATTGAAAAGGAAGAAATCAAACTATGTTAATTTGCAGATGATGTGAGGTTTTGTATAGAAGACCCCAAAAACTCCACCCAGAAGACTCTGCTAAGTTTGAAGATATAAATTTAATATAAACAAATTAGTAAGTGAACTCACTGAGCCAGAGATGAGAATAACAATCAGATTCTTACTACCTCTCAAAAAAAAAAAAAAAACTAAATATCTCCGACTAAACCTAACCAAGGGAGTGAAGAACTTCTACAATGAAAGCTGGATTATCATGAAGAAGAAATTAAAGAGGACATTAGAGGTTTTCACAGGCAAATGGAAGAAACTTGAGAATACCATGCTTAGTGAAGTGAGTCAGAAGCAGAAGGTGAAACATCGGATGGTCTCTCTGATATGAGAG
>PVKB01008844.1:0-12592 GCA_004027205.1 Ctenodactylus gundi | reverse complement strand
CTTGAATGGAATATTTATTTTCTACCTATTGAGAAATTTCCATACTGTCCTCTACAGTGGTTGTACCAATTTAGAATCTGACCAGCACTGAAAGAGGGTTCCTTTCCCCCTACAACCTCACTAGCATTGATTGTTGTTTGAGTTCTTGTCTTTGCCTTTCCTGATCTGTTTTGGTTTGAAATCTGCTGTGTCTGAGATTAGTATCACTACCCCTGCCTGTTTCCTGGGTTCAGTTGCATGGAATATTGATTTCTATTCCTTTATTTTTAGCCTACATGTTTATTTATGGGCAAAGTGTGTTTCTTGCAACCAGCAAATCATGTTTTTTTTTTGTTTGTTTGTTTTCTAATTGAATCAGCCAATCTGCGCCTTTTGATAGGAAAGTTGAGACCATTTTCATTCAGTGTTATTGTAGTGGTATATTTGTCTAGGGGTATATATATTGTCATCATTTTGATCCTTAAATATTGATTAATTGATTTGTATTCTTCTCAATTCATTCTCTTCCTATTGTTTTCTTTTCTCCAGAGACTTTGGTTCTGTTGGTTTCCTTATCTCTGTCTAGAATTTCTTTAAGTATTTTTTTTTTTTTGCAATGCCAGTGTAGTGGTGATGAGTATCTTGAGGTTTTCCTTGTGAAGAAGAATTTTAACTTCTTCTTCTCTTTTGAAGGGTAGTTTTGCTGGATACAGCAGTCTTGGTTGGCCTTTCTGTTCTCTTAGCAACAAGATGATGTAACTCCATCATCTCCTCTGACAGTGGCCTTTAAAGTCTCTATGAGAAATCTGCAGTAATCCTGGTAGGTTTTTTTTTGTATGTTTCTTTTTTCTCTAGTAGCTCTTAATATCTTCTCTTGGTGCTGGGTCTCCAGGATTTGAATTATGATGTGTCTTGAGGAGGTTCTCTTCTAGTCAAAATCATTTGGAGTTCTGCATGCCTACAGGAGCTGAAATACATTTCTTTTCTTAAATTTGGGAAATAATTTTTCCTATGATTTTATTTAACATATACTTTAAACCTCTTGTTCTATCCTCCATATTCTCCTACACTCCCATAATTCTGAGATTATTTCTCTTTGAAACATCTAACAGCTCTTGCAACCAGACTCTTTCTTGTCGTTTTATTTTTTGGTCCTCACTGTCCATATGAACCTACCTTATCTTCAAGATCCAATAACATACAGTTAAAGTCTTCAAGCTGGTTTCTCTTTTTTTGAGTTTTTCATATCCCTGTGTTTGGCTTCTGTTTTTTCTATAACTCTATTGACTTCTTCTTTCATTTCTTGTATTACTTTCCTTAATTGTTCTTTATACCTCTTGTGTTTTTTTATCTATCAAAGCTTTTGTTTCTTTGATTATTTTCAATTTGAGCTCCCCATGCATCTCTTGTATGCCTTCCCTGAGCTTTTTGGCCAGTAGGTCTACTTTTCTTTCAACTTTCTTTCCTGTAGGTTCCACTACTTCACAACCCGTGGTATCCACAATCGAGGGGTTTGGCTTTTTGTGGGTAATTTTTTGCCTCATTTCCCCATGGATCTGTTCTTGTTAACTGGGGCTCAAGTAGTATCGATGGACTCTGTCTCTACTCCCTGAACTACCCATATGGGAGGTTTCTTCTTCCCAGGCCTGTGTCCCATTGTCCTAGGTCTCCTACATAGAATACTACCATCAGAATTTCTTAGGAGTTTAGTGGAACTACTGATCCAGTGATGACACAGGTTGTATGCAAATGTCCAGGTCCCTTTGTCATCCAGCACAGGGAGTAACATGAGGGTTGTGTGGGAGGGGTGCCCAGAGGCCCACCAAATGCTGAGAAGCATTTGCGCAGAGACAAGGGGCACTGGAGTTTGTGAAGCAGTATGACAGGGTAAGATGGGAGGCCTGCTTTCCTTGAGTCTGTGAATCAGTGACCAGAAGGACTGGCCAGGAGGTGGGAGGCTGCCTGCCTAGAGATCTAGAAGCAGCACTGGATGGGGTGGGCTGGAAGGGCTGCCTGCCTGAGGCTCAAGAAGTAGAAGCAGACAGAGCCAGCCAGAAGACCTGCCTTCCTGGAGCCCAAAAGCAGCAGTGGGTGAGGCTGGCCAGAGGGGCTGCCTTCCTGGAGGATATGAAGCAGTACCTGGCTGGCTGGCCTGTGCAGTTGCCTGCCCAGGGTCTGCGAAGCCAGGTCTGGTGGGGTGGCCTGATCAGTTGCCTACCTGGAGTTTGTGAAGCTACATGGAGGACCTGGCCAGAGTGGCTACCTGCCTGAGTCCAAGAAGCAGTGGAGTGGCATCTATTGGGGCTGACCCAAGTGGTGCCTGTTCCAACCTGTGAAACAGCAGCTGATAATCTGAATGTTCTCACACAATGTAATTTTTTCTCATTCACTTTTAGTCTATGTTTGTCTTCAATGGTGGAGTGTCTTTCTTGAAAGAAGAAAACTGTTGTATCTTCTTTTTTTTTTTTCATCCAATCCACTAGCCTGCACCTTTTAATTGGGAATTGATTACCATTTACACTCAAGATTACTATAGAAAGTGAAGAGCTAACTCCTGTTATTTTGTTATTTTTCTGTTGTTGAAATCCCCCATATTACTTTGGTTACACTTTCTTTTCATGCTCTCTTCTAGGTTTCTAGTAACATTGCAAAGGACTGAGTGGCTCCGAGGGCCCTCCCCATGGATCTGGTAGTGGGGGCCCCCCATACCCTGAAGAGCGAATATTCCATTGCTCCCAGGTTCATGGTCTGCATGTTTAGTATGGGAGCTTGTGTTTAGACCACAGCAGGCCCAATTCAGTGCCAGTAACTTGGCAGCTTGTGGCTGGGCCTGTAGGGGAAATCTTGTGCTCAGAAGATTTCAGATGGTAAGGTGGTGGGAATGTGGCATGTGGCCTCCCCTCGTATGGCACACATCCCAGGGAATGCTCCAAGGGTGGGAGACACAACTCAGCCAGGACATTCTGCACCAGACAGGGAGCTAGGAGGACACATTGCTGTGTCATCGTTCCTCACAAGCGTGCACTGCTCCCTGCACACTGCTTTCCCTTGTGATTACTGAGGGCAAGGCCACCTGCGCTACTCACTCCCCTCTTCCTCACAGCCAGTGCTGCCTGCTACTCAAACATTCCAGAAGCCTCTGGTTTTACATTTTCCTCAACTAACATCCCTTTCATTTCCTTCTCAATCCCTGTCAGTGCAGCAGGTACTGACCTGGACTGTAAGTGCCCGAGCCTTCCTGTGCTTAGAGATTACTTCTTCATAATAGGACCTGTCTCCAGATGACATCTGGGATTAGACCTTCATGAATTTGTTGAGGAATGCAATGGATTTCTTCTCCAAAATGCAGGTTGTCATGCTCATGGAGTCACTTTCAGGCCAAATCCTAGCTAGAACATAGTATGTAAGGACCCTGGCTTTCCCCTGAGACAGAACCGCCAGTCAGTTTGGAATATTGGAAGCATCTTCCATTTACAACTTATGTTTGGGTCATCAACTTTCCTGTCCCCAATTAAGGAACTGTGGTTAAAATTATAAATTTCTTCCTATGCTTCTCAGCATTAACCATCCAAACTTTCATGCTGTTTAGGCTTCCTTTCACATACCTGCTGGTTTCCAGAACCCTTCCTCACTGTGACTGAATAGTAGACACTTTCTCCTCTGCTTGACTGACTATTCTCAGTCTTGAAGTCACACAAAGCTTATTTCCTTTCCATCACCTTCCCAAGGCTCCCAACCAACAAGCACCATTGAAATACAAAATAGTATGGCCACACAAGGTAGAATCCTTCAACACCAGTGAAAAGAGGCATTCCGTGACTCAAACTACATATCACTTGGGTCACGCCCCCCGCCCCAAGATTGTAATCAGACAATGAGTACCACTGACCAGGTACTTCAAATTAGGACAGGACAAAAGTAAAAGAACCACAGGGGAATGGGAAAGTAGCTTGCCATTTTGGATTAAAAAGTTTTTGATATGAAGAGACACTTTAAATCATTACAAACAGGAACTAAAAAATACATACCAACATGAAATGCACAGAATTGTCACTGTTGAAAGATTCATGCAAATATTAAGAGATATACCCCTGCATTTTAGAGTGCATTGTGGAGCAAATGTCCCAAACCTTCAAGATCTCCCAATCAGTCCTATAATTCCAGCCTTTCTTGTGTGTACTAATTTGCATGTGTCCTATACCATGACATTCCATATGGGCTGTTTAATTATTATGTCATATTTGTAGGGAACTGGTCACAGTGCCATCCCCAAACTGGAGCCTGCAATTTGTACATGTACCACATGCTTACTGATTGCCCCAGTGTAACTCTGACATGGATCAAATAAAAACACATTGCCACAGCACAGTATCCAAAGTAACACCAAACATTCTTGCATTTACTCAAAACAAACCCAGAAAAAATAACACCAATAGAGTACGAAAATATATTGTCACAATTCAGTTAATAAACAAAAAATCCATGTGAATGACATGCATTTATTTTTAAATAAGGTTATATTTTCTGATGATCTTTAAATTTATTCCACATTGGAAATCCAAATGTCACTGGGATAAAATGGGATTGTTTTTCTTGTGTCATATTCAACCTAAATAATTACTCATTTTCCACTCTTGAGGAAAGAAGCATAGGGTATCAGATCAGCCACTGAGAACTCTCTGAGGACATATACATCTCATCACTATATTGGAAGAAGTTAATTGAGCAATAATTTTATTATGTTTCAACAACACAAAAGGGGAGAAGGTTGAGTAGCAGGATGATAGCAGTGTACTAATCCCCTCAAACATTGTGCCTTTCTCAGGCATGTAGAACGAATAAATAGTCAAAAAGTCGTTTGAGAAATAGAAGAACACAAAGCAACTGACCAGTAAAAGGATGCTGTGCGTGGCTTGGTGTTCAGGAGATGGCTGGGACGACAGTGTCTGGCTGCGGATGTGCCGGGCTCTCCTGCGGTGTCTGACAAGGAGACTCATCATGTAGAGGCTGGTCCACACCATGAAACCCACAAATAGGAGATCATGGGTTAATATGACAGTTGCAAACATTGTTGAAATTTGTTTGAAAACTGGCTGACTTTGGCAATATATATGATAATATCCATGACCAACAAGAGTCACATTGCCAATGGCTCTTACAGCCTCAATGACACGGATGTAAATCAGCATGTTGATGATCCAGAAGAAAAGAAACAAGCGGAAAATGGATGTAGTGAGCTTCAACTTCAGCCGGGCCCATTTAGAATTAACGGGGCTGATCGTGGTGGCTTGTAATGCACTCAGGAGGGATGTAGTACAGATGGAAAGACCACGGGTGACTCTGTATATGTACAAAACAGCCTTGCAACCAGCGTCATCCAACAACTTTCTTACTCCAAAGGACGATGTGATGTAGGGTATCAATGCGAACATGATGGTCATGGCATTGATCAGTGTCAGGTGAAGAACGATGTAATCTATGGGCTTCTTCAGATCAGGCCGAGTTAGGAACGTGTAGATTAGTACCACAAAGAGCAGTGAGTTGCCTGTGACACCAAGACACATCTGAGATATGAGGACTAAGCCAAAAATTGCTTCTTTGGAAAACATTATGTAATTGATACCGTAAACAACTTAATTACATTAACAAGACCTACACTGAAAAGTTAACTATATCACAAAATTATTTTTAAATTGAGCTTTTGAAGGAATGTACTGACACAGCTGAGGAAGGGGATGGTGATATGTGCCCAACATTCTTCTTCCATCCGTGGATGTCGCACTCCCAGAACCTGGATTCCAGGGATGTTTGAGAACCTTCAAATACACAATAGGAGTGGTGAAGGAGGCAGAATCCACAGTTAGGAATTCTGCACCCTAACATATTAATGAAGTGGACCTGTTTGCCCATGTGAACATAAAATTTGCGTGTTATAAAGCAGTTTTCGTCTTCAAAGTATCCAATTGTACCTTATTGTTTGAACTATATCAATATCTAAGCCATCTACTGATCATTATTTTTCTAGAAACATGTAAATTAGCATTGTGAATGCAAAAATAATTCTTCCAAGTCAATGATACTAAGCACTCATCTAACATCAAGTTTTCCAAAAAAGGACTTTGTGCCAACCCTCTGGCCCACAAATCAGTCTGCAGTGTTCCAAGGCGTATTTGATTCCTTGCAATGTGGTAAGGAGCTGGTGATATACTGAAGGTGGAGACTGGGATTGCTGCAAGTAGGCCGCAGTTCCACAGAGCACATGCCAGGACTGCAACATCAAGGAATTTCTGGACCAGTAGACATGTGTATCCCAGTTCACAAATCCTTGTGTCAAAAAGTCGGTGTATCTAATTATAATTACCAATGTAGACCTCAATGAAACTGGAATAGTTTTTTAAAAAAGAAAATCGACTAAACACAATAAACAAAAGGCCGTGTGGGAAGACTGAAACTCACGACATTCTAGGCATGTGCCGTCCATTAAATTCTTGTAGGTCAAGAAAGAGTCTAAAAATAGATATTTGGGAAATTAGAAAACGGGAATCTGTCAGACAAATTAGAATTGTAGAGAGGTATATTTGCTTATAATATCATTTCCCCTGAAGAAGAGACAAAAAGTTTCAAAATGAAAAGATGGAAGATGACAAACTACAAAGTAATCACCAGAAAGCTGATTGACCTTTAGCAACATCGGACAGAATATATCCTCAAAGAACGAAGTGACTCAATATAAAGAAGCATTGTATCATGACAAATGGTTTACACATACTTGTTCAAACATTTATGGCATCTATGTATGCAATGTAGAACTTTCTAGAATTAGAAAAAAATGAAAAGCAGCATTGTGTGGGGAAGCTTAAGCATAGTAACTTAGCGATTAACAAAATCTACAGGCAAATATGTCAGAACACACACACAAAAAAAACTGTTCACGTTTATTCATGCAGCTAAAATGGCTGTGGGGTCCCTCACGTGGATCACTGGAAACCCCATCTTCCACCCCAATCACGTGTGTCCTCATTTAGAGTATGGCTGTAAGCCCACTGACGCAAGCGTTAGTCAAGTTCCATAGTATATTTAACAGAAGACTTTATCTTATATAATACTATGAGCTGGAAACCAGAAAAACAGATTCCTCAATATACCCAAAACAAAACCACTTAGAAATAAAATAGTAATAAATAAAAACTGACCTTCTTGTGCAAATGCTTTACCCAATGACTAGTACAGATATAAATGTGACAACTAGATGAAATATTTAAAGAAATAACGTTACTATAGGGACTCTAGAGTGAATCCTAAGACAAAGAAAGAATTGGCGCAGGTAAAAGCAGAATCTTAACCAAATAATCAGAACTAGAACATCAGGAACTGAAAAAGAATTACACATCCCAAACAAAATAACTGGTCAAAAACTGGGCCACTGAGGTGGATGGACAGTTCTCTGATGAAATCCAAAGGGCCACTAATACATTACAAGTGTTCGGCCTCTGTAGCTATAAGAGGAGTATAAACAAAACCACACTGAGGCCTCATCTAACTCCAAGAAGAATGGCTGATATGAAGATCACAAAAACCAAACAATGCTGGTGAGGTTGTGGAGAAAAAGGAACCCTTCTACACTGTTGGTGGGGCTGCAGACTGGTACAGCCATTGGGGAAGCATTATGGAGATTCTTCGAATACCTGAGAAGAGGTATGCCACTTGACCCAGTTTTATCTCTTCTGGGTGTTTCCCTAAAACAGTTAAAGTCATCATACAACAGTGATTCATGCATATCCGTGTGTATAGCAGCGCAAATTATAATAGCTAAATCCTAGAAACAGCTCATATACCCATTAGCAAATAAATGATTAAAGAAGATGTTGTGGTTTGGATCTGGAGTGTCCTCCCAAAGCCTCACGCACCTATGGATTCTTAGGAGGAGGAGCCCAGCTAGAAGGGGCAGATTCTTGGGGTTCAACCTCACCTGTGTGCTGGCTCTGCCCTTTCTCCCAGACATGACTTTGTTCTGCCGTGCCATGACGAGCTCTTACTCCAGCTCTGGCACAGCCATATGGTTCCACCATTTTCAGCTGCCAACCCATGGACTGTGACATTCTGGTACTGTGAGTTAAAATAAAACTTTCCTCCCCTAATTTGTGGATGTTGAGTAATTGGTTCACAACAGTGAAACAGTAACTGAGACAAAGGATGTGATAAATTTTCACAAATGAAGAAAGAATCAGTATGAGGAGAGCTGGGAGAGAGAGGTTGTGACATTAAAATTACTGCATATTAAATACATGTACCAAACTTCCAAAGCAGACCTCACTCTTAGATAATATCAACATGCTCTTAAAAAAGTAATCAAACAGTGACACCATTTAAACATCATACAAAAAGACCTCAGAATTAACATTAAAAAAACATGAAATTCTCAATTTGATGATATCATAAATTGGTCTAAATATGCTGCAATCTTTTTAATGTAACATGTCCATTAATTTAATTTAAAACAAATGAATACATATAGTCTTAACATATATAGAAAAATAAATTAAGAATAACAGGATTAAAAGTAATGATTGGAGGAAAACTTTAAATGTAAATAAATATGAATTGAGTTATTGAAAGTGAACAGGAGAGAATAAGCAAAATCATAGACTAGAACTTCTCTAATTTTTACAGGAAATGGAATGGCTTTTTCAAATAAATCTTCACAATAAGTGAAAGGAAAGAACAATAAAAAACCGTGTGGTGAAGTCTGAGAAAAATAATAGATTTCTCTTATGTACATACAAAGTTATAAGAAAAGACACCTGATTGAAAGCAGTGAGAGGTCTTGGGATCGATTCGGTACTAACGACATGAAAAAATGAAGATAATAATTATAGACATATAACTTAAAGACGTTTCAAAACTTAAACCTGAAACAAAGCAAAGCCTAAGGAAGCAGGGACTGAGGAACGGGATGAGGAAAGGCCTCGGTACCTCCCTCTGGTCGTCGAGGCTGAGCTCCGCAGGGTCGGGTCTCGGAGCCTCCACCTGCCCTGAGGCTGGGAGGCCTGCGTCTCACCACTGAGGACTGTGTCAGGGAAGGGATGACAGGACGCCTCCTCCCAATGGACGCTGCTCACCTGCACGACCCTGACTCGAAGCCGCTGGCCGTCCTGGGAAGGCTGAGCTGACCACCGGAGGCTTTATCGGGGACGGATGGCACCATCTCTCCTCCGGTCACCTGCTGCCTCCATGATCTCGCTTACTGCTTTGTGTTGATGAGCCCAGAGGAGCAACAAATGAGTCTCCTGGTAAATGTACGTGGCTGCCAAAGTAAGAGCCGCCATCTCAGCGTGGGCGTGTGAGTGTTCCCAAGGTGACCTGAGTCAGAGAGCCAACTTCAGGCTCTAGGAAGTCATTAAAAGTTTCCACACTGCTGATGGAAATCCCCTCAGCAGGTGATCCAATCTGACCCTGGAGCAGGACCCCTGAGGACACCCCGCTTTGCCCTGGAGGCTGCTGGGCTCCTGCTCCCAGGTCACAGGGTGTTTGCGTTTCCTCTGTGTCTCACAGAAGTCAGGTCTCATGTGGGCCCTGGACAGGTTTCCCTCTGGTGGTAACACAGCTCCTCTGCTATGGAACCTATGGTATTTCTCATTTCAAATTGCCTGCAGCACTACAGAGATGGAAATTGCTCCATAAATAATGTAATTAAATATCTCTCACCAACATATGATGTAATTTTAAAAAGTGATAAAAAAAACAACATCCATGTGCAATACAGGCTAATTAATAGAATACTGCCAGCAACTCTGAAAATCTAAAAAATGGAGGCCCAAAATTAACATTTTATTTCGCATAGACTCAAACATTCCTGAATATTTTTATATCCTTTGCTTTTTTCAGATTTAAGGCCTGTGTTGATTTTTTTCTTAATAGTATACATTTTATTTAATCTTCTCACAAGCTATTGTACATGCAACTATATGGGAAGCAGCGTGCAATTCCTCAAAAAAAAATGGAAATAGATATCCCATGTGACCCAGCTATCGCTCTTCTGGGTATCTTCTCAAAAGAGTTAAGGCCATCATAAAAGCTTGACACATGCACACCCACATTTATACCAGCACGACTTGTAATAGCTAAATCAGGGGGACCGCCAATATGTCCAGCAACAGATGCCTGGGTAAAGAACATGGATGACTCTGCCATTTTTATTTAAGAAATTAGCTTGAGGCTTCCAGTCAAGATGGCGGCTGAGTAACAGCACTGCACAAAGTCTCCTCATCAACTCGCTTAAAAAGTCAAGAATATAGTTAGAAAAAGCATGTTTGGTGTAGCTAGGAAAGAGAGGCGCATCCCCAGAAACTGAAAGGCGACCAGCAGGAGGTCAGAAACTCCAAAGGATCATCAAAACCGGAGGGGAAAAAAAATCCCAGCAGTCCTGTAAGCCGCCATGGCTGGCGGCAAATGGCAGGCAGCGGCGGCTGAAGGAACGGGGAGAACGCTCCGGGAGACCTGAACATCTGACTGAACAGAGCTGAAGAGGACGGAGCACACAACAGTGGGAGAAGAGGCTGTGGGCGGGTCAGAAGCAGCCAACTCAGCGTGGCCCCACGCTGCTGGCACCCACAGATCACAAATGAGGTCCAGAGGCCAGAACCTCAGCCCGAGGTAAGCACGGATCCGGACAGGTGGGAATCATTGGCTGCGGGCGGCCTCAGAAGCACCAACCGCGGGTGTTTGTACTATAAACGCAGTGTGCGCTCCCCCTAGAAAAGATCCGGGAATCCCAGATCAGAAACGGGACTCAACAGCCGTCGCAGGCAGTGATGTCAGCAGGAGCCATTCACTTTTCCTGCGCACCAGAGACGGTCAGAGGTAGCAGTACCATGGGGAAACGTGGTAACAAATCTTATACAAAAAGATCTGAATCCCTAGTGGAGGGTGAAAGGGGTGCTGAAAATGCAGAACCCAAAGAAAAGGACAAAAATGATGGTAACCTCTGGGCCTAGATAGTCAGTGAATTAAAGCAGGAATTAAAGGAGGAATTAAACCCGGAAGCAAAGCAGGGAATAAATCAGACAGTGCAAGAACTACAAGAACACTTAGCTAAGCATAAACCAAGCCTTGAAAAGGAATTAGAGGAGACCAAAGAAAAATTGGGGAAGTACAGGCACACATCTCCTACAAAAAGACCTGAAACCCCAGGAGATGAAGTCAGGGTAAATAAAGATGAATATGGCAAAAATGATGGCACCTTCTGGGCCCAGAAATTCAGTGAATTACAACAAGAATTAAAGCAGGAAATTAAACAGACAGCAGAAGAGCTACACCAATACATAGATAAGCAAAAAGCAAGCCTTGAAAAGCAACTAGAGGAGACCAGAGAAGAAATATACCAGAAGATAATGAAGACAAAAGAAGAAATTAGAGAAGAACACAACAGAGATATAGAAAAATTGAATGTAGATATTCAGGAAATGAAAAACATGCAGGTAATAATAAGCAACCACTTTAAACAACTTCAGAATAGTATGTCAGACCTAGAAAATAAAGTGACTGAGCTGCAACATACAGGCCATGAAGAACACAAAGCAAATAAAGAAAGCAAATCATTACAACGGCTGATAGACGATTCAAGGAGAAACAACCTCAGAATTATGGGAATCGAGGAGAAGACTGAGGACAAACAAAAGGCTTAAAGGACATGCTTAATGAAATAAAGGAAAAAAAATTTCCCAAATCTAAGAAGATAAATGAACATGGAACTATCGCAGGCATATAGAACACCAAACAACTTTGATCAGAAAAGACCCTCATCACGACACATCATAATTAAAATTCTAGAAACCCAACACAAAGAGAAAATACTAAAAGTGGTAAGAGAAAAACAGAAGGTGACCTACAAAGATAAACCCATCAGGATAACGGCAGATCTTTCAATCCAAACTCTAAAAGCAAGGAAATTGTGGAGCAATATCATCCAAGCACTAAAAAAAAATAGATGCCAGCCAAGACTGCTATATTCAGCAAAATTACCTTTTAACTTAAAGGGAGAACTTAAAACTTTCCATGACAGAGACAGCTTAAAGGAATTTGCAGCCACTGAGCCAGTATTGTAGAAAATACTTAAAGGAAACTTGGACAGTGAAAGGGAGACCAGCGACACCAACGACCCCAGAGAAAAAGTGACAACAGCTAGAGGAGAAGGAGCTGAGAAAAAAGTAGGTTAGTAATCAGTGAAATGTGAGTAAATAAGATATGAAAGTTAGGAAATTAAGAAATAACTAGATTTGCCTACATGTCTGTGGCTTTAAGTATATTTATGTGGTATAGATTTAAGTTCATTTAATGTAGCAATGTGATATAGTTTTGACTTTGTATTGTTGTAGCAATTCGCTTATCAGGTCACTAATGAAAGTTTATCCTAAAGAAACTGATTGATGTAAACATAACCTTGTGAATGTACAAATATGCACCTTCCAGTATTCAGCTAAGGCAATTGAATTTTATTTATTTATTATTTTTTCTTCTTTCCCAAATTAACTATCCTTTTGAACTACATGCTTATAATTATTTTCTAGTGTGAACTGGTGGGTAAGGCCAGGTTTAACAATAACAACAAAGATGT
>PVKB01008843.1:0-12592 GCA_004027205.1 Ctenodactylus gundi | reverse complement strand
GAGCGCGCGCAGGCCGACTCGCTCACTGTCTACCTGGTCATCGCGCTGGCGTCGGTGTCGTCGCTGTTCCTGTTCTCCGTGCTGGTGTTGGTGGGGGTGCGGCTGTGCAGGAGGGGCCGGGCGGCCTCGCTGGGTCGCTGCTCGGTGCCCGAGGGCCACTTTCCGGGACATCTGGTGGACGTTAGCGGCGCGGAGACTCTGTCTCAGAGCTACCAGTATGAGGTGTGTCTGACGGGAGGCTCTGGGACTGGTGAGTTCAAATTCCTGAAGCCGATGTTCCCCAACCTCTTGGTTCAAAATGTTGAGACAGAAGGTAGAGAAATTCCCAAGTCCAGGGATAGTTTTGTATTTGGCTAAGTGTTTTCTTTGGTTCCGTGAATTTCATTAATTTAGTACAATGCCTTTCTTTCAACAAAAAATACTGTTCTCGAAGTAGTCTCACCCCTATTGCAGGCCTACCCGTACTGCTGAGGGCAATTTTTTCCATGGTTCTCGTGTCAGTGGCAGTTAGTATTTTTAGGTGTCCTGGCTGCATGGTCTTTCTCCGTATTTGACTGTCTCTTGTTGATTAATCTTTGCAAAACTATAACACGAGTAGCATAAATGCTTGTTTTAAAGAACTTATTAAATTACTTTTTTTCTAGTAAGCATTTAAAAATGTTACAAAATCTACAATTTCCACATATTTTTTGGTCTTTTTCCTCTGGTACTGTACGTAGAGCCCAGCATCTTGACATTGTGCTAATCTCTGGCTCTTTTCAGTATTCGTCAATAGCTGTCACCAGGTTACTAAGTCCATCTCCTTGCTGGGCTCAAACGTGCGATCTCCTGTCTCAGCCTCATAGGATGTTTTGGTACCTTCCTTGCAACATAACTCCGTGTTTGCAAGCACAGAGCATGTGAAAATTTTTGTTGTTTTTGTAGCCTTCTTCGCTGAACATAATACCAGATTAATTCTCTTGAGTAGCTCTGAACATAAAATCAAACATTTTTGTGTCTCTCAAATTAACTGTAAACATGCGCTTCACTAAAATATTAATACACAAAATGTGTGACTCTTTCCTACTAGGAGCACCATATATGCTGGATATTATTTTATTTCTTTGGTTGTGACCTAGTTAACACATGGTACATGTTCCATTATTCTGATTAAAAATTTAAAAATAATTCTCATTAAATAGAAATTAAACAGAAAATAATATGTAATTTGTCATCTGTTCCACTAAATAATGTGCTAAGTTACTACTTGACATAATCCTTAAACAAAATCTCAGAACCTAAATTATTTCCTAAATTCCTCCCAAGAATGCAGGACGCTTGAAGGTATTACATCTTCTTGTTCTGTCTTTCACTTATAAATAGAAGTCTAAATGTAATTTTATGTCTACTTTTTAAAATTTTCCTGTAGCTTCTCTTACCTTTCGAAAGTCAACATTTTAAAATTTTAACTTTTAAATTTAAAAATTATCCTGTTTAATTCTGATTATTAGTTGATCTTAGGTTTTTTTCACTTAAAGTTACTTTAGATATGGACAATCTTTAACCAATAAAATAATACATTCTTTTTTATATCTAACTATCTTCGATTTTGCTCCTTATGTAACCTTGGTTATTTTGAGTTAATTCAATTTTTATTCTAGCTGACATTACATTTGTATGAAATAAGCATTACTTTTTCTCTGAGGATAGAAACAGTAATGAATTTATTTGAATTATAATTGTTTTATGTTGTGTTCAGTAAGCCTGCTGAGCTGATTGTGTGATTTCTGACTAGTTAACTTTATATACATATAACTACAAGACAGCTTTTTTAAACTTTTAGCAACATATGAGCAATTAAAAGGTTTACTTTCTAATCTAATATTTTTAAGTATCATTCTATTGCAATTTACGTGCTTGTGCTTTTGTCTGAATTACTCATTTCTCTAAGTATCTGATAAAATAGAAAAAGAAAATTACTGACCATTTAAGTTATTCTTTTAAAAAGTTTTAAGATTCATTCCATTAAAAAAAATTGAAGTGAGGAGGAGAATAGAATTAAGCACAAATTCTCAAGACATAATTGTGGTAGTCAAATGTAGTGACTTTCCCATTGTTTATTTTAAGCTATTTAAGTGAAATAGATTTATGTGTAATGATGAATAAGAAGTCTGGTTAAAGTTTTATCTCTTCTATATATGGCCATCATGAAATGCCAATTACTGTCTTTGTTTATGTCAGGGAAGTCCAATGAGTATAATCACCCCACGACAACTATTAGCCACATAATCACCCCAAATCCACCTCATCCAGGTGTGTATTTGTAGTATATGAATCATCTCTTACTATCAATGGGCCATCACTAAATGCAGAACATTAAAATTTTGAGATTTGATTACTAGACTTTAGTACTATGCATGTTCCCAATAATATTTGCAACATGCATTACCTTCTGAAAGAGGGAAGTTCTAATATTACAGTATAAAAACTGAGGGAGGAAGCCAAATATCCTGATGACATGCATTTCAATATTTTTAAAATTCTTATGAATCCATTCCATATAGTTCCTTTGCTTTTTTTTAAAACATGCAATGTAGTAAGTTTAACATACTATTTTGAGGGCAGAAATTCTACTGAATGAATGCAATGTAGTACCACTTACCCACACCACTTTCAAATTCCTCCTTGTTGGCTAGGAATGTAGCTCAGTGGTATTTGTTTACTATGTATGAAGCCCTGAGTTCCATTCTCAGACCTTTACACACAGGCACACACGATTTTAAAAGTATGAGGTTGAAAACCACCAGAGTTACTTTCTTGTTGCCATGCCAAAATACCCAACATTCACAGTTTAAGGGAGGAAAGATTTACTTAGTTTTTAAGTTTCAGAATGTCTCACACAGTCCCTTCATGGGCAGCCAGCAATGGTAGAAGTACATGGCAGAGGTTGGAGAGCTGCTCATGCATTGCAGACAGAAGCCAAGTGAGTCTGAAGACTTATGCAAAGACCAGGGCTTTCCCAGGAAGAAGCTGTAACAATGTTTTTTATTCCCTTTTTAATAGCTTCAAGCTGCTAGTTTGGCTCCCAGGGTGGGTGCTCTCCCCCCATTTCCTGGTCCACAAGCCAATAACAAATATCGGAAAGTCCTGTCATAAGTAACCTCCAATCTCAACAAGCTGATACAATCCCTCTAGGTCAAACCCCAAACGTCTGCCCCTTCCAGTCAAGCTGTGCCTCCCAATAAAAGTTTCAAATACATCAGGCTTTTGGGGGACAATGAAGATCCAAACTATAGCAAAACCTATGCATAAGTTTGGTGGAATTCTGCTTCCAGATTACATAGACCATCTGGTAGTAGGAAGCAACCATAGAAAATGATTAAAATCCAGAATTTGTCTCTTTAGAGAAAAAGAAAGCTGATGATATGATAAGAACTGAATGCGCTAAGATTTCTAAGAAAGGAATCCTAAATCAGGTTCACTCTATGGAAATTTACCAACTCTGAAAACAGATTCTTGACAGAAATAAAATAATTTCACTAGTTTTGGCAGACTGAAGGATGGAATTTCAGGGCCACTGTCAAAGTTAGGGCAGCCCAAGGAACCCTGAAAGTTTAAGTAGAAAATGCATGAAAAGCAGAGTAAAGTTTCCCTTGCTGTACAGAGGTTAGGGTTTGGGACCTGACATGAGAAAGGGCTATGGAGAACATATCTCATTATCCACCGAGAAGTCTTCAGGACTGGATAATTAGCAGGTCATCAGAGAATATTGACTAACCATAGTACATGTTTGGAATAAAGTCAGTTAATTAAATAGAATTTTATTAAACTAGTGGAAGAAAAGATGAACTTATCCAAGAAGAATACAATATCATTTTGATCTTGAACAGCCTTCTGCATAAATACCTAGCATTTAGTAAAAACATTACTAGATGCGCACACATACACCTGGATGACAGAATGAAATCAAGAAGAAAAATCTGCACATGACCCGCTGATTATCCAATACAGATATTAGAGTTGAGTAAAAAAATGTAAAATAAGTATGACAAGAATATATATATATATATATATATATATATATATATATATATAATTTTTTAAATGCAGGGCCTAACTCTGTAACCCAGGCTGGCCTTGAACTCATGGAGTCTTTCTGCCCAGCTTATGTGGTGCTGGGGAATCGAACTCAGGTACTTGGTGTTTGATTTAGCGCTTGGTAGACAAGCACTGAGCTATTCCTCCAGCCCTGTGCATATTAAAAATAAAGAAAATAGGTAAAAAGATGATTTTCCAGATAATTGAAAATTTTAAGAGATTAATACTGTAACTGAACATACAACATCTGACATAAAATTATTTAAATGGTTTAATGAAACTAAGTGAATACAGGGCTAGTGCAAACAAAGCAGGTCAATATAAATATTCAAATAGAAACAAAGAAAAAATGAAATTAAAAATAACATTAGTGACATGTAACAAAAATCTTAGTATCCATACAATTGTAGTTCTAGAAGGAAAAAAGGGTAAGAATGGGTAATAACAATACTTGAAAAGTGAATGAACAAAAATCTTTTTGAAGATTGTAAATGTTTAATTCTTTAAGATGCTCAGTTAAAACCAATCAAGATAAATAAAACAAAATGCACACCCAGGTAAATCAGAGAAGTCGCTAAAGAGGAAAAAAAACTTTAAAATTAATCATAGAATAAATGGCATATTACTTTTATAGAAGCACCATGTAAAATGGAGAGTCAACTTTTTAAAAATAAGTCATAAAGCCAAACAACAAAGTGATACTTTCAAAGTCTTAAGACTTTTTATTACCCGCTAAAAATTCTACTCAGCAAACATCTTCAAAAATGAAGCTTTTGGACAAACAGATATATTTGTACAATGTTCATTATATTAGGCAATGACAAGATTTAAAATATGTATGAAATTTAAATTAATAACAGCAATAATAGCTGGATCCAGACATAGACCTATAAGCTCAAACTCTGGGAGGCTAAGGCAAGAGAATTGTAATTCTGAGATTAGTCTAGACAATGTAGTGACTTAGCAAAATCTTCTATCAAAATAAAAAATAATGATAGATTGAGCATATAGGTCAATGTGAAGCCCCTGAGCTTGATTGTAGCATCAAACACATCAACATGCACACACAAAATAGCCACAATATGCAAAGCAAAGATATGGAGTCAAAAAAGTATCAAGATTTTAAGCATTTTACGCCACAGAAATAGAAAAATTAGTAATTTTATTAGCAATTAGATTCTTGTAGATCAAACATTCATGTTATAATTTCTTGGATTAACTACTAAAAGAATAACTAAAAACTGAAGAAAATACTTTTTTAAAATAAGTATTTAAATAATCTAAAAGAATGACAAAGCTTTATGGACAAATGGAAGGAGAATTAGATGGTAATTATAGATGGGCTATGTCAGATAGCACACTAATTATAATTGCATTAAGTAATCTAATTAAACAGCCAAAACAGGTAGACTAGTTTTAAGAAAAACTCAAGTAATGCTCTCTAAGTGTGTGTCCATGTATGTGATATAACACAGGAAAACTTGAGACTTTAAAACAGGGATGAACTGTATGTTACAAACACTAGTCAAATAAATAGTTATATTCACATGAGACAAATGAGACATTAAAAGATGGTGTAAAGACAAAGCGAAAGAGGGGAGGAAGGTGGGAGGGGTGGCGGTGAAGGGAGGGAAAGGAGGGTAGGGGGAGGAACAAAAGGAGTGCGGGAAAGCCCTTGTCACTTTGACAAGAAATGTATGTGCACAAAATGCTCAACTCCATTGTAAACCTTAAATTCTGCACTTGTACATATCAATAAAATGGGGGAAAAGATGGTGTATTACTAGTAATAAAAAAGACATTACATAATAATATGTGATTTCTAATATTGAATACATCATTATAACAAAACTAGAGAGTTTAGAAAGTAAGTTGGTAGAGTATAAACGCAAAATAGAAAAACCACAATCATGTTAGGGGACTTAATATAGCTGTGTCAATTCTTAATAGAAGACCATACATACACACACATACACACAAACATTGAAGATCTGAACAACACAAATATTCAAATAAATTGGTTTCTACTGCACATCAAAGCATCTACATCTTACATGCATACAAGATAACATATAACATTTTTACATTTTGGGTAATAAAACAATTCTCATTTTAAAAAACAAAGAATTGAAATGACTCAGTATACTCTTCATCAGAGCGGAATTAAGGCACAAATTAAAATAAACAAGAAATTCTCACTGATTTAAAATTAAATAATAAAATCCATGAGTCTAAGAAGAAATCACAAGAGAAATTTCCAAATATTTTTAGCTGAGTAAAAATTGGTAAAACTAACACATTAAAAGAAAATCTATAGGGAAATTTTAAACCTAAATTAACGTGAGAAAAGAAAGATTAAGAAGTTGGAATCTAAACTTTTATTTCAAGAAGTAAGGAACGGGAGAGCAAATAAAATATGAATAAATAAGGTATACACAAATATACACACAAACAGAATTAAAGAAAGTACATGATAAATATATGACATAGAAATTCACTAAGCCTCAAAGTTTTTTGTAGTAACTCATAAAATTGAGAATTCTTAGACAAATCAAGAAACAAGAGAAAACAATAACCATCATATTTACCAATCACTACAAATCCTATAAACATTTTAAAAATAAAAAGGAAACATGAAAAATTTAATGTCAATATATTTGACAATGTGTATAAAATATCTGTTAAAAACTCAGTTTTCAAAAATAAAAGCAAGAAATAGAAGAGTTGATTAGTTATGTCTATTATTGGAAAAGCAAATATCTTATCATTTTATAGTAGTGAATTCTTCCAAATATTTATAGAAGTAATTCCAATTTATACAAACTAAGAATATAAAAAAATAGAAAACATTTCCTGAATCATCTGGGTGTCAGCAAAATCTTTTGAATGAATTATGACATTCAAATATGAATAAGACATACAAGAAAAGAAAATTGCAAGCCAGTCCCCTCTATAAGTCATTGTGGACTTTTTAAAAAAATAAACAAAATGAATTTAGAAGTATATGAAATAATAAGCGCATGAAAATAATATCTTATGAAAAAATAAGCTTTACTTCAGGAATAAAATGTAGTTTAATATTTAAAAATATTTAAGCATAATTCATCACATTAAAATAAAAGTGAGAAATAATATGATTATTTTAATAGAAATAGAGAAAGTCATTTGACAAAATCCAGCATATGTTAATGGTAAAACTGTCAGCAAATAAAAATGGAAGGGAACTTCCAGAGTGTTTTTCCAAATGTAAAACATCAAAGCTAAATTGTTGAAAACTTTTCCCTGGAAATCAAGAATGAGGTGAGGGTGTCTATCTTACTATATTTAAATTCAGAATTTTACTGTTGGTCCTAACCAGTGGAATAGGCAAAGAGAGAGAGAGAGAGAGAGAGAGAGAGAGAGAGAGAGAGAGAGAGAGAATAAGTTGAAGGAAACAGATGTTGAGTAAGAATGTTCCAGTGGGAAGAAACAGGTGGTTTAAAAAAAAGACACAACTATATACAGAAAAATCACAAAGAATCTACAATCTTATTTTAAAAATACAGTTGATAATGCCACTAGATATTAAGTCAACACACAAATATGAGTTGTGTTTTAATATAGTGGGAAAATGAAACATAATTTGTAAGAAACATAATTTATAATAGTTTTTAAAATACCAGGTATCTTTTATTTTACTGGTACACACTGTTGACACTTTGTGTTTCAAATCTGGAAATGCACATTTACAAGTATCAATATATAAACATTCACGAAGAATTAGTAATCTCTGAAAAAGATCAATTACCTAGAACCTAAGAGAATATGCACTTAAAACAATAAAATAATTATTTAGAAGAAATAAAGAAGGTCTAAATAAACAAGAATATATATGTATTAATTGGAAGATTTAATATTAATTCTCTTTCAATCAATGTACAGAATCAATAAAATCCTAAACAAAATTTCTTTGTAAAAACTGACCAAAACATCAACTTTTCACGGAAGCGTGAAGAGAAACTAACAGTCCAAGCTGTTTTCAAAGAAAAGCATAAAACTGGAGATACCACACCAAAGTCATGGACCATAGAAGAAAGAATTGATAACCTGGATTTCAGTAATTTTTAAAGTTAAAACATTCCTGCTCTACAAAGATTCTATCAAAAGATTTAAAACACAGCTAAAGACTCAGAGAAAATATTTTCAAAAGATATATTTGATCACGGACTGTTACTCAAAATATACAAAGGCTATACAAACTCAACAATAAGAAAACAATCCCATGTAACAATGGCTCCTTACAGACTTTAACAACTTACCAGAGAAGACGTTCAAATGGAAAATAAGCACATGAAAAGATGTTTTACATCATAAGTCAGAGGAGAAATGTAAATTTTTAAAAATGTGATACTTCTACACGTGTTAGAATGACTAACCTGAAGAGTGTCGAGAACCTGAAATGCTCAGGAGGATGTGCAGCAACAGGAATGCCCAGTCATTAGTGGTATGAAGCAAAAGTGGTGCAGATGCTTCAAAAGACAATTCGTCAGTGTATCACAATACTGAAAATACTCTTGTTATGTGATTAAGCAATCATGCTTCTTAGTATTTTCTAAAGAAATTGAAAACTTTTCCTTACAAACACTTGCACTGCAAGTTTTATACCAGCTTTATTCACAATTGTTAAAACTTAGAAGCAACTATGATCTTTCAGCAAGTGAATAGATAACTGAATTGTGATCAGCAGATAATGAAACATTCTTGTTCAAAAGTAATAAAAAGAAATGGGCCATCAACTCATGAAAAATCATTGATAAACTTAAATACATATTACAGTGTGAAAGAAGCCAATCTGAAAAGAATCCATTTGGAATGATTTTGAGTATATGATATTTATAAAAGGCAAAACTGTGGGAACGGTAGATAGGTGATTTCTAGAGATTCTGGAAGAGGAGAAGAAGGATAGTTATGTAACCTATAGAACATAGGAGAATTCTGCTAAGGACTACTTGGATATGACACTACAGGATGCCTTATGGTCGCCATATATAAAAATATTAAAAATGAATCAATTTAGTAGGAAATATTAACAATAGAGAATTTCATACAAATTTGGGTAGATGGGAAACTTCTGTACCTTCCCAGGGTTTTTTGGGTGAACCCATAATTGCTATTTAATAGTAGTCTATTTTAATAAAAAATGGAACTCTTTATCTCTTAGATAACAAACCCATGATTATCATTGAGACAATGTAGTAATTGCAAGATTAACAAAGACAAAAATGAGATACTTGAGCAGACCTGTGACAACCTGATTTACAAGAATGATGGCACGTCAGGAATAATTAAAATTGCTAATTTTTCAATATATTTTAAAAAGGCATTTGGGGAAAAATTTGGCCCCAGAAATATTAATTTGAAAATAATTATTTTTAAGTTAATAACTTTAAATGACCAAAGTAATTAACCTTTCAAAATACATATAACAATCTTTTGTGACCTTGGAATGCAACATTTTAAACAAAACACAGAAAGTGCCACTAGAGAGGAAAAATATTGTCTACTCAGCAGAAATTTTAAAATTTTTTTATTGATCAGAGAACCATAATAGTGTAAAATACAAAGCATAAATATATTTGTAGCAGATATATCTGAAAAAGGTCATACACCCAGAATGTAGAATATACTTCTGCAGATTAAGAAGCAAATAGGCAAATTAAACAAAACAAACAAAAATATACAGATGCATGAATAAGAAATGCACGAAAATGTATTCATAGGCCAACAAATGTGGGAATTTGAATATCACCAGGAATAGTTATTAAAATCACAATATGATATCACCACATGCTCACTAGAGTGGTGAAACTTTTAAAAAGACAATGTCAAGTGTTGACAAGGATATGAAGCAACTGGAATTGTCCTACTTTGATGGTGTTTATGCACTACTTCTGAAAATTTTTTCACAGCCTTTGCTAAAGCAAAATACAATGCATACTTTATTATGTAGCAGTTCAATTCCTATGAATCCGGTTAATGTGCATGTAAATATCATTGAAAGACATTTACAAGAATGTTCACAGCAGTACTACTAGTCAGAAAAGCACGAAACCTGGAATAAAGGACATTCAACAATTGAAAAATACATAAATAAATTATAGTATAGTCATGAAGCAGACTAATACAAAGAGATGACAATTAAAGGAAGTTAGAAAAACATGCCATTCAACATAATGTTGAATGAAAGAAGACAGACATGGTAATACTGTATTACTCTATACTTTAAAATTTTTAATACAAAAATCTATGGCAATATGAGTCAGGATAGTAGTTATACTTCAAGAAAAGAGTTATAACCAGACAATGGCAGGAAAATTACTCTTGATTTTGATAGTGTTCTATTTTGAATCTAGTTTCTGCTTATAGGAGGGTATTCATTTCATGAAAATTCACTCAATACCAATTTCTGGATGTATATATACTTCAAAATAAAAGTAACTCTGTAGCAATTTAAAATTTTGTAGATGCCAAGATTCCTTATTAAAATCAAATTTTTAATCAAAACAGAAGTGTTTATCCATGTACTCATAAAAGTTTATATGGAAAAGATTAACATCATTGTGGTTTGTTCTCAAAAGCATTCTTTCACTAAAAAATGAACTCAAGAACCGTTTGTTCAGAACTTCCGATCACTAAGAGTTGAAGGTAAAAAAAGAAGTTGTGTCCAGGACTAAACAGTATATTGATACCAAGGTCAGAATTCAGAATGAAATGGCAAATACTGTATGCAATAGCAAATACGGACGCATGGTGGCGCTGCAGACTAAGAATATAAACACTGGACTCTGCAGCTACCCCGGACGCCATTGTGCTGGGATTCAGAACTTTCAGCGTTCCTTACAAGAAGGCAGCATCTTAGAAAATATCTAGAGTAGAGATTTTCTGAAAGGCATCGTTTTAAGTGCCAGTCAGTCATCTGTGGGCTATGTACTGAGTTGGAGAAACTGCATCTTCTGGAGCGGACCTGAGCAATGGAGACCACGCAAGCAGACACGCTGCAAAAAAGGCAAGTTGTTTTTCTTGCTATACTGTTGCTTTTGTGGGAGGCTCGCTCTGAGACCCTTAGGTACTCCATCCCAGAAGAAACAGAAAGTGGCTACTTTGTGGCCAACCTGGCAAAAGATCTGGGGCTCAGGGTGGGGGACCTGGTCACTCGAGGCGCCCGAATCCATTATAAAGGAAGTAAACAGCTCTTGCAGCTTGATGTGAAGACAGGCGATTTGCTTCTGTATGAAAAACTAGACCGGGAGGGGCTGTGCGCGGCGACAGAACCCTGTATATTGCAATTCCAGATATTACTGGAAAAGCCGGTGCAGTTTTTTCAGGGCGATTTGCATCTCACAGATGTAAATGACCATTCTCCGGAGTTCCTAGAGAGAGAAATGATTCTTCAAATACCAGAGAGTGCCCCGCCAGGGACTGTGTTTCCTTTGAAGCCAGCTCGAGACTTTGACATTGGGAGTAACGCTATTCAGAACTACACCATCAGTGGCAACTCCAATTTTCATGTGGTTACTCACAATCGCGGAGATGGCGGAAAATACCCAGAGCTGGTGCTGGACAAAGCGCTGGACCGGGAGGAACAGAGCGAACTCAGTTTAATTCTCATGGCTCTGGATGGTGGGGCTCCTCCAAGGTCTGGGACTACCACAGTGCGCATTGAAGTGGTGGACATCAATGATAACGCCCCGGCATTTATACAGTCGCTCTATGAGGCACAGATTCTTGAGAATACTCCCGTTAATTCCGTAGTCGTCGTGGTCTCAGCCCGGGATTTAGACGCAGGAACACATGGCAGTGTGTCCTATTCTCTATTCCACGACGATGAAGTTACTCAACCGTTTACAATAGACCAGGAAACAGGGGAAATTCGTCTGAAACGGGAGTTGGATTTTGAGTCAAATCAGTATTATAACCTGGAAATTGTAGCCAAAGACAGCGGGGGCTTCTCAGGGAAATGTACTGTCGCTATAGAAGTGGTGGATGTGAATGACAACGCCCCAGAACTGACTATATCCACCCTCAGCAGGTCTATCCCAGAAAACTCCCCAGAGACTGTGGTAGCTGCTTTCAGTGTTTCTGATCCAGATTCCGGGGACAATGGTAGGATGGTGTGCTCTGTCCAAAACGATCTCCCCTTCCTTTTGAAGCCCTCTTTCAAGAACTTTTACACCCTAGTGACAGAGAGGCCACTGGATAGAGAGACAGGAGCCGAGTACAACATCACCATCACCGTCTCTGATTTAGGGAGTCCCAGGCTGATAACCCAGCACAACATAAGTGTGCAGGTCTCCGACGTCAACGACAACGCCCCGACCTTCACGCAAGCCTCCTACACGCTGTTCGTCCGCGAGAACAACAGCCCCGCCCTGCACATCGGCACCATCAGCGCCACTGACAGAGACGCGGGCACCAACGCCCTCATCACCTACTCGCTGCTGCCGCCCCGCGACCCGCAGCTGGCCCTCGCCTCGCT
>PVKB01008842.1:0-12595 GCA_004027205.1 Ctenodactylus gundi | reverse complement strand
GGGGGGGGTGTCTGACTGACTTTTGAGATTCCCTCAAGGGGTCTTTCTCATAGTTCTGTTTGTAAGTACTTGGCTTCTTTTTAATGCTAATCTCTTTAACTTCTCCTTACCCATCTGTCCCACCACTGCAGGCCCTTTCACTTTGGCCAAACTGCAAACTTTTTTGTCATTTTTTTCTGCCGTTTTTTTTCTGCCTTTAACCTTAGAGTTGGCTAAAAGCCACAAACATTAGCCATAGAACAGCCTGAACATCAGCTGCCTTGAGATTTCCTTCATCAGATTAAGTTGGCCACCACCCTTAATCTCAGTTTCAGGAAAATCTCTGGACAAGAGCAAAATACCAATGAACTTACTGCCAGATTGTAACATGCATGGATTTTAGACCGCTTACCAATATAGTTCTCCTTCCCATCTGAAATTTCTTGAGCCTGGCCTTTCTAATCTGCCCTTTTATCAGCATTCTGGTCTTCTGAGCTCAACCAGAATCTCCTATCAAGGTTAGCTCAAAGCACTCCAAGGCTTCTCCAGCCAGCATCCTCAAACCTATCCAAACTCCTCCCAGAAACCGGTTCCAAAAGCTTCTGTGTTAGTTACTTATCTTGTTGCTGTGACAAAATACCCACCATACACAATGTAAGGGAAGAAAGATTTATTTAGCTCACAGTTTCAGAAGGTCTCTCACATGCACAGTCCATTCATGGGGTACCTGGGAACAGTGAAGGCACATGACAGGGGCTGGAGAGCTGCCCACCCCGTTGCAGACAGAAGCCAAGGGAAGCAGGAGCAAGCCAGTGAGCTTTTCCAGGAAGAAGCTGCAGCCACATCTCTTCTCCCTTTAGGTACTTTAAGCTGCCAGTTGCCCTTCCCTTACTTCCTGGCCCACAAGTCAATAAGGGACACCTGAAGTCTCTGCCCTAGGCAATCCCCAGTCTCAATAATTTAGCAATTTTTCCCAATCAAACCTTAAACAACTGCCCCTTCCAGCTAATAACACAAGTTCCAAATACATGAGGCTTTTGCGGGACACTGTAGATCAAAACTAACATTCTGCCCCTGGCCCCCAGAAGACTCATGTCTACCTTCTTATGCAAAATGCATTTAGTTCTTAGAGTTGCCAAAGTCCTAACAGTTCCAGTGCTGCTAAAAAAATCTAAGTCCAAAGTTGTCTTTCAGACTTGAGCCAGACTTAGCTGTGAGTTCTTATGAAAACCAAAGAACTAAGCACATCTGATATGTAATGGCACAGTGTAAATATTTCCATTTCAAAAGATAAGAATAGGAGATAGAAAGCAACTGGACCAAAACACTTTTAAACCAACAGGGCAAGAGTTAAATCCTGTAGCTCCATGTCCAGCACTTAGGGTAAACTGTGGCAAGATGTGAGCTTGCCAGAGAGCCCAGGTGGCCCCACCACTACATTGTTGCCTCGGTTGCAGCCTCTATCTTCTATTCTTTGGGCTGGTTCTGCTCACAACCTGTCATTTCCCTCAGAGGACAATCCAAGCTCCTGGCTTCTCCAAATTTTGGGGGTCTTCATCGCACCTTGGGCTTGTCCTTTACAGATGACATAGCCCTCGCATGGATACACTGCTGGGCCTCCAAGGCCTTCCTCTGAAATCTGGATGGAAGCCTCCATAGCACCATAACACTTGCGCTGTGCAAACCTGCGAAACCAGGACCATAAGAATATCACCAAGGTCTGCCACTGGCTGGAGCAGTAGTTGGGCCTCCTGGCCTATGGCTGTAGTAGCCTCCAAGTGCCTGGATGGCTGAACTTCAGGCAGCTGGACTCTGACAAGGAGTTCTCTCTCGGTGCCGATAGGGGGCCCTGAGGTCCACTTCTCAGAGGAAGGTACCTTGCCTTTCCATCCTTTTTTTATTTTTTGTTTTTTTTATTTTATTTATTTTTTATTTTTTGCCTTTCCATCCTTTAATTGGTAAAGGATGCGATCTTGCTGATGCCTGAGACATTCTCAAGGCATCTTTTTTATTGACCTGCCTTCAAGTAGTTGGCATCTTATTAACATTAATCTCTTTAATATCCCTATGCTCGTTTGCCCCTCCCCTGCAGGCCCTTCCACTCTCACAGAACTGAAAACCTTTTACATTTTTCTCTGCCATGTTTTCCTGCTTTTCAGCATAGAATGGGCTGAAAGCCATAAGCAGTACCCTAGCGACAGCCTGGACATTGGGCTGCTTTGAGATCTCTTCCACCAAATTAGGTAGTCTGCCGCCTTAATCTCAATTTCAGGCGAAGTCTCTGGACAAGGGCAAAATGCTGACACACTGTCCGCCACAGCATAGCACGTGTAGTTTTTAGAACACTTGCCAATACAGTTCTCCTTCTCATCTGAAACTTTGATCCTATTCTTTCCAATCCATACTTACTTTTTTTGAGACGTGGTCTTACTGTGTAGCCCAAGCTGCTCCTGAACTCACTGGTGTAGCCCAGGCTAGCCTTGGACTCAAGACAATCTGCCTGCCTCAGCTTTCTAAGTGCTGGGATTACAGAGTTGAACCACCATGCTCAACTTTCTGTGGTGCTGGGGATTGAACTCAGTGCCCTGTGCTTATAAGGCAAGCACTTTAATTGCTATGCCATTCCTCTAGCCTTCCAATCCATACTTCTGTCAGCATTCTGGTCTAAGCTCAGCTCCCAAACCATATCATCAGGTAAAGTCGCAGCAATGACCCCCACTTCCTTGGTACCAGTTTCTATCTTAGTCACTTTATCCTTGCTCTAGGGTAAAATACCCAACATCCACAACTGGGGGAGGAAAGATTTATTTTAGCTCATAGTTTCAGAAGGTCACAGTCTATTCACAGGCAGGTGGTTGCAAATGGTAGCATCACATGGTGGGACCAGGCCAGAGCCAGAGTTCCTCATGTCATGGCAGAACAGCTAAGTCAAGGAGGAAGGGTGGAACCAGTACACACCCCTCCTGATCAAGCCCCAAGCACCTGCCCTTTCTAGCCAGGCCTTGCCTCCCAGCAGTACACACAGATACCATAGGTACATGAGGCTTTTTCTAGATCCAAACCACAATGCCATTTAAGAAAGAAAAAAAAAAAAAAAAAGCCAAGCCATCCTCTGGATCCAAGGCAGCTGGTGGAGCTCCCAGAATCTCTGGGTACTATGGGGGGCTCTACCAGTATGGCTGTTTTAGGTTACTTTAGAGAGGGTAGCTCTTCCTGAAGGTAGCTCATTCTCAGCTGAGGCTTTGCTGCTGCCATCTAGTGTGTAAAGGCAAGACGTGCCACCCAGATCCTCTAACACACAAGAGTAACTCCACAGCGATGGATTACAAAGTCTCTAAGTGTTCTTAGCGGCAAGGTTCATAGCCCCCAGATAGATGGGCCGGGACTGGATTAACACTATTTATTAACATATTACAAGGCATGCTGGGAGCACAGGAAGTATGGGGAAGCCCTTGCCCTCCAGTCATGGAGAGGGGCATCAGTTGCTTCTCTAGTGGATACAAACATGTGCTGCTGCCCACAAGGCAGCCTGAGGCAACTGCTGTAGTTCTTGGAATCTCTTAAGTAGTGTTAAGTAGGAGACAGGCCAGGGGAGCTCCCAGCATCCCTCCCCCAGCACATGAGCACATGATCCGGAAGTAGCAACCCTCATGACAAGTAAAATAAAGAGACCCAACTAATAATGGCTTGAAACCTGACTATTTCTTTCCTCAAACCACTGTTTCAAGAGCTTCTTACACTTAAAAATGGAAGCTTCCAACAATTTTTTTGTATTCCATCATAATTGCTGAATTGGCAAGTAAACTAAAAGTTGAAAAGATTTATGTAAAGTAATAATAAATCCATTGGATATCAATATAACATTTTTATGAAAAATAACTTTTCCAAGGCAAAATATTTTGAGAAATAGCATATAGCTTTTTAATACTTTGTAAGTCTTAGCTTACCAGTATATAAGTACTGGGTTTGTGGGGGGGGGGGTGGGAGGGGTGACGGGGTGGGAAGGAGGAAGGGGCGTCAGAGTGGTGAAGATGCGATACACCCATGGACCGGTTCCTCAAGGTGAGTGCAGCTGCTGTATTGCATGTGCGTACTGACAACACGTTTGCTGTGTGGCTGAAGCACCTTGCTGAGCACGCAGCACAGATGTGTGTCTGAGGCAGCTGACAGCATTTGGTTTGTAGCAGACATACCTGGTGCTCACTTCAGTTGTGTCTTGTAACATATTAAGGTGGATTCAGGGGAGAGATTTCATGATAGGGTTAGTTTTTGCTGTCATCGCTCTGTCCCTAGTGGACCAGCTCTCTTTCCCCAGGAGCATGTGGCCATGGGTGGTAGAGCTGGTACAATGACCTGGATCATGCTACCAGAAGACACCAGCAATTCCTCCCTACAGTGCTGTGCCATCAACACGTGTGTCCTCAGTGACAGAGACTTATCGTGTTTAGTAGTTTTACAAAAAATGCATTGACCACAGGCTTAGCAGGACAGGCCTGAACTCACGGGCATCAGTGGCTCACTTTGAGCCCTGAGGGTGGAATTGGCTGGCTGATCATGGGAAGTGGTGACTGCACAGGCAGAGCTGGCTCGGCCGGGCGCCGGGTGCCCAGAGTCCAGGCCTGCTGCACCTTACAGGGGAGCAAACTAGAAAGTAAGGCATGTTCACATCAGGGAAGTCCTGCAGATCCAGCCCCAGCACAGGGTCCTTTGTTTTGCTGTTGTTTGTTTTGAGATAGGGTCTTGCTCTGTAGTCCAGGCTGCTCCTGAACTCACTGTGGAACCCAGGCTGGCCTAGAACTCCTGGCAATCCTCCTGCCTCTGCCTTTTGAGTGTTGGGATTATGGGTGTGTGCCACCATGCCCAGTTAACTTTTGTGTGATGACAGGGAATCAAACCAAGGGCCCTGTACATGGTAGGCAACCACTCTAACCACTGAGCTATGTCCCGTAGTCCCTGTCATCATTATTATTATTACTGAGATAGGGTTTTGCTCTGTGGCTCAGTCTAGTCCTGAACTCACTATGGAGCCCAGAATGGCCTTGGACTCATGGCAGTCCTCCTGCCTCAGCCTCCTGAGTGCTGGGATTACAGGTGTTTACCACAACGCCGAACTTTTTTGGTGCTGGGGAATCGAACTGGGTACTTAGCACTTGACTTAGAGCTTGCTGGGCAAGTGCTTTTAACTGCTGAGCCATTCCTTCAGCCCCCCTTCCTTTCATTTTTATTAATATTATTCTAATGTTTTGTTGTTTGTTTTTAAAATAATGCATCCTGGAGGAAGGAAAGCTAAATAGTCTCCAAGTTTGAATGGAAAACAAGGTAGGCAGTGAAATGGGGCAATGGCAGAATAATGCACGACTTGCCCTTCTTGCCACATGAAAGCCTCACTGAAAGAACAACAGTAGTAGCAGGAGTTGTTGCTGCGTGGTGCTTAGACACCAGCGGAATGTCTGTCTTCTCTCGCTTTACGCTCCTGTGCCACCTGTCGGGCAGTGTGCATAGAGCTTCTACTTGACATGTTCTAATCATTCCATCAGTGGGTGAGTAGATCATGTTGTTGAATCTGCAGTGAAAGAATGAGTTTCTTTTGCACCCCTGTACTCACACCAGTATGAGTGAGAGCGAGAAAATTAGTAGCAAAATCCACCTGGAGGAGAGATGACAGCAAAGCAGCTGAATTCTTGGGCCATAGGCCTTCTACTATATCATAATCTCAAGTGTGATAGACCTGTGATCATGTGAAAGGGGAGGTGTAATTTTAAAAATGTGGAGGAGCTAAATGGAGTGTGGAACTAGTCACATGTGCAGGGAAGGTTCAGCCCCTGAGCCAGGCGGGATTTCGAATCAGTGGGGACTAGATGTGGGACAGTCGGTGACCTGTTAGGGCAAAGATCGTAGTCCTTCTCCAAGCTAAGTGAAGCACTGAAACTGACTGTGGAGGATGAGTGTGTGGTGTAAGCAGATGAGAGGAAAGCACCGGGAAGGGGGAAATTGATTAAATACAGTTAAACCAAAGATAAAAACAAGACACCAGTGGGCTGGAAGGAGAGCACAGTGGTTAAAGCACTGGCCTAACAAGACCAGGCACTGGGTTCAGTTTGACAGCACCATAGAAGCTGAGCATGGTGTCCCACCTGGGGTACCAAAAAAAAGAAAGAAGCTGAGGATGATGGCACATGCCTGTAATCCTAGCATTTGGAAGCCTGAGTAAGAGGATTGCCATGAGTTCAAGGCCTACCTGGGCAAGAAGGTGAGTTGAAGACCAGCCTGAACTACAGCGTAAGATCCTATCTCTAAATAAATAAATAAATAAATGTAAAAACTTAAAGCAAGTGTTTACTTCCTAAGAAGAAATTTCTAAGGTAGGACAGAATTTTCAGAACACAATGAAGGAAGATAACCAATTCCCATGGGAGAAGGCATGAACACCACCGAAGAAACAGAAATGCTAGTGGTCACACGAAAAGCTCATGGGCAGCAATGAAGCACAAATTAAAAGCAAACACTATGTTTATCCATCAGGCTGGCTGCAATTAAAATACTGACCACTACCAAGCCTGGTGATACAGATCTGTAATCCCACTGCCATGGGAAGCTGAGATAAGATCACAAGTTCAGCCCAGCCTGGACAACTGAGACCCTGTCACAAAGTAATAATAAGAAGTGGGCTGGGACTGTAGCTGAGGGAGAGGACTGTGGGTTTGATCCCCAGTACTGGGAGGAAAGAGGGGGAAAAAGGTGAATTACAGGACATCATAGGTCAGCATTGATTTAATCGTTACCACCAACTCCTTTCTGGACTCTCAGTTCAGAAGGAAAAGTGGTTATCATTGGGGCTATGGTAGGAATTAGGTCTCTGTGAGTGAGAAGAGTTTATAGTGCTGAAACTCAGCAAAGCTCCTTTGAGATGAGCTGTGTGTTATTGCCAAGCCCCTTGCTGTCTTCTGATTTATTCTGGTGGTTAAGTTGATTCTTCTGAGCTAAAGACACGTGCATATTCATTGTTGTAACAGCACAAGTCACAATAGCTGAACCTTGCAAGCAATCTATTATGTCCATCAACAAATGAAGAAAATGGAGTATATATGCACGATGGACTACTACTCTGCTACAAATAAGGATATATTTGAATCATTCATAGGAAAAATGGTTGCACTGAGACCAGTAAACTAAGGAAAATAAGTCCAATGCAGAAGATTAAATATTGAAGGCCAGGGGCATAGCTTAGTGGATAGTGTACTTACTTTGTAAGCACATGACTCTGAATTCAACTCCCTAGCACCCAATAACAATTCACTGGCCACAGTGGCACACACCTGTAATCCCAGCATTTGGGAAGCTGAAGCAGGATTGCTGTAAGTTTGAGGCCAGCCTAGGCTATACAGTGAGGCCCTGTTTCAAAAAAAAAAAAAGGTTAAATATTGCATCATTTCTCTTTTATGAGAAACTCAAAATGCAAGTAATTGAAAGAGGAAAAAAGACGTGAAGGGACAAATGGAGGGAGACTCTGCGGAGATGGGAAGGGGATGTAAACATGACTGAAACGCAGCAGGCATGGGCACAACTCCCCAGGTCAAATGTCCTTAGTAAGTATCGCAGACATACATAAACAAAAATCCCTGTGGGAGGGAGCTTCTTCGGATTGCCTGGGCAGACTAACAAAGGCAGACAAGGCATTTTCTCTCACTATCTCTTCTTAGTCCATTTTGAGGACCTGAGTCTGAATTGAAGAGCAGGGGTGACGGTGAACAAGCTTCGTCCTCCTCCTTGTGAGGGGCCGGCTTGGCCTCTGCCACCCTTAGCATTCAGATCCCCACAGCGCTTCCCTGGGTCATCCACTGTGTAAAGAGAAGTTTGTTCTTAGCCTCCCAAGGTTGCATGCAACCTACGCGTCTACTTAGCTGACTGTGCAAACTATTGATTGGAGCATTTGATAGAATTCTCAAGCTTTGCTCAGCAAGCACTGTGCAGAGGCAGGTAGGATGGGTCTATGTAGCAACAGGCTTAAGATTACTATCAAAAAGTTAAATGCCTGGTATTTTGGGGTTGAGGCATAGCTACGTGCTTAGGTGGTTGCCTGTTCTGCAGAAGGCCCTGGGTTCAATCTCCACACCAGGTATGATGGTGCACACTATAATCCCAGCACTCAGAAGGCTGAGACAAGATGATTCCTGACTTCAAAGCCAGCCTGAGCGATATAGTGAGTTCAGGGCCAGCCTGGACTACAGAAGGAGACCCTGTCTCAAAAAAAAAGAAAGTCTGATATTTTAATTCATTGCACCCTTGCTATTCAAAGTGATGCAGACACTCAAGATACTAGCCTCCCTGGTACCTGTTAGGACGCAGGATCCCAGGCCCTACCAGACTCACCAAGTTAGAAGCTATGTTATGAAGATGCTCTTCACAGACCTTCCCCTTCATGCACAGCAAGGATCTAGTGCCAGAGGTGTTATCTGCCTTAACTATAATGTAGCACTGGGCATAACCAGACTCTGTAGGGTTGCAGTAGGTGTAACATGATATGCCCATGTCTTACACGCATGATTAAAGTCTCAGGTACTGTTGTCAACAGTTTGCTGGCTGCATGCAGAACCAGAGGACACACTAAATTACATGTAATGAATTCAGATATCTCGTCATTCTGCTCCTGGTTTAGATGTGTGACAAGATGAGGTGGCAGTACATGGGCCTAGACTTCGCTGTGTGATCATCCCAACTGATCAACCCTTAAAACCCTATATCTCTGTGTTTAAAGGAGACAAGCCACACAAATGTGAGTTCTGTGACAAGTGCTTCAGCCGGAAAGACAACTTGACTATGCACATGCGGTGCCACACGAGCGTGAAGCCACACAAGTGTCACCTGTGCAACTACGCCGCCGTGGACAGCAGCAGCCTCAAGAAGCACCTGCGGATCCACTCGGATGAGCGGCCCTACAAGTGCCAGCTCTGCCCCTACGCCAGCCGCAACTCCAGCCAGCTCACAGTCCATCTCCGCTCCCACACCGGTAAGTCCCTGGCCGGGAAACCTCAGGACCTGAGTTTTCTCTGCTCTCTGAGCCTTCACTTACCTAAGACACAGGCAGCAGGGCTGGGGCACAGGCCTGTAATCCCAGCACTCTGGAAGACTGAGGTAGGAGGATCTCAAGTTTGAGTCCAGTCTGCCCAATTTAGTGACTTAGTAAGACCCTGGCTCAAAATTTTTTAAATGGGCTAAGGATGTAGCTCAGTTTAATCCCCAGTACTTTGGGGGTAAGGGTGAAGAAAGGCAGACAAAAGAAAAAGGAGAAAGGAAGGAAGGGAGGGAGAAGGAGAGAGGAAGGGAAGGAAAGAAAAGAACAATCAATTAGCTTCATAGGAGAAGTAAAGGAATTTAGAATTTGATTTTGTAGCTTGATCGCGTTTTCTTTGCCAAAGTAACTTTGCAGCAAAACAGCTAGGTTTTTTTCCTTAACATCATAGACTACAGCTGGAGATGGGTATCAAGTTCAAAACCCAAATGGCAAAGGATGTATCTCAAAGAAAAAAGTCTGATCTATGACTAAATGTTTTAGTATTTTCATTTATACTCTGATTGTGTGCCTTAGTTCTGGAATGTAACAAAGTCAGTTGAATGTAATCTCAAAACACAGACTTAGAGGATTTTCCTCCCCTTCTTTGAGGAATTTGACTGCAGCCATGGGGTTTAGATGCTATCAAGCCATGTCGCACAGAAAAATAGGGATCTGGGCATTCATAAATGAGGCTCATGAGATGAGCATGTTCCATTAGCTCATGGAAGATGGCAGCCAACAGGAATACGCTGAAGGTTAAAACTGAGTAATGTGTTAATAAAAATGGGGAAAAAGAATTGGGCCAGGGTGTAGCTTAATGACTAGGAAGCTTGAAGCCCTGAGTTCGATTCCCAAACACCACATAGTAGTTGGATGTGGTGACACATGCCTGTAATCCTAGCACTTGGGACGCTGAGGCAGGAGGATTGCTGTGAGCTGTAAGCCAGCCTGGCCTACATAATGAGTTCAGAACCAGCATGGACAACAGGGTAAGACCTCGTCGAGGGGGGGGGGGGGGGGGGGGGGGGGGGGGGGATAGCTGTATCACAACAGCCAAATGGAGGTAGGCCTGGAGTTGGGAGACAATCTTCCAGCCAATGCCTTGGGAGCTCTGAACTTAGAACTAGCATATACATATAGCCAAAACCACAAAGTTCAGGGGGAAATCCAGCCCTGCTGGCTAACCTGGTCCACCTGCTCAGTAGGTAAGTCCCGTGCCATCTGAGTCTTATTCTTAAACCAGTCTGCTTTCCTAGACAGCCAAGGATTATGAGCTCTCTGCAGAAAATGAGTGGCATGAAATGGACCAACTCGTTAAAAAAAAATCCTAGAAATAAGAATATGTGGGCAAGCTGGGACCAGTGTGATAGGCCTATAACCTCAGCACTCTGGGAGATAGAGGCAGGAGGGTTGCAGGTTCAAACCTAAGCCTGTGCAGTTTAGCAAAACTTTGTAAATGACAGTGTGCTGGGGATGTAGCTCGCTGAGAAGACCCTGGGCTTAATCCCCAATACCAGCCAAAAAAAATTTTTTTTGATTTCTTATTAGGTCTAGAGGAAAAGAAAATAAAAGTGAGAAAATCAAATGTGAAAGCAAAGTATTATTCCACAATCCTAAGGAACTAGGAGAGTGAAATAACCAATCGGATTGAAGGGGGAGCCACAGGACGAAACCCATAGCTAGAAGGACTTCTAGGCAGTGGAATGATGCCCTCAAAGTTAGAAACGGATTTTGAATTTAAGAGTTTTATAACCAGTTAAACTATCTCATGTATATGCATGGAACAGAAGCACATGTAACTATTTCAGCACTTAAATCCCTGTCACCATAATTGAAGTTACTTGAAGATGCGCTAGACCAAAACAAGAGTGAAAGCCAACTCTGTCGTGAAATATTTCAGAGATGGGCTATTCCAGTATCATTGACTGGGATCCCAGCACAGAGAAAGGAAAATCAGGATGCTACCTGGATGGAATGTTAAGAGAAATTAAACCAAATTCACAAAAACTATTTAAAATTTAATGTGAAAGCTTGAATAATTAAGAGACTGGATGACTTCTGGGATTATGAAAGGCTTTTGTTTGTTTGTGTTTCTCAAGTACATAATCCACTCAAGAAGCAGGCTAAAGTGTAGCCCAAAGCAAGCAAGAAGGAAAGGGAGCAATCTGAACTCGAGGGCAGTGACACTGTCCACTGGCCAGGGAGTCACGTGGGTTTCTTAAGGTGGTGGCTGTGATCCTGGAGCAGTACTTGGCCCTGGTCAATGTCACATACTCACTTCAGATTTCACTGAGCTGTACTTTGACACTAGAACTGAAATCTGAGAATGAGTAATGTATGACGATTCACAAGACAGAATTAAATTAAAAATAATGCTATTGCTAGAAGTGTAGAGAGTATGAAGAAGAGGAAGCATCCTCAAAGACCCTTTTTCTTTGATAGACTAACTTATAAGGCTGGTGCTTAGTTCAGAGGTTAACAGTAGGCCTGGCAGCATTACACGCTCCTGTCATCACAACTATTTGGAAGGCTGAGACAGGAGGATCGCAGACTGGGAAACTTAGCAAGACACTGCCTCGAGTTAAAAAAAAAAAGATCTGTGGATGTAGCTCAGAGGTCTGAGCACTGTCTAGCATTTATAAATCTCTGGCTTCAATCTCCAGGGCCACAGAACAAAAGAGAAAATCCTGGAAGAGCAGAATGACCACCACTTGCATGCAGGAGACAGCTTGCTACAGTTCACTAATGACAATTAAAGGCATAGTGCCGCCCACGAAAGGATTCTACACAGAAAGCTGTGGCTTTGTATTCTCTCTCCCCTGCCTTGGCGACCATATTCCTATGTTAATTTTATAAGCCTAAAATTATAGCTATTAAAACTAAAATGGTTTAGTAGTTCAAGTTAAAAAATGTGCAATACACCGCTAGAGTTTCACTATGTGTAATACACACTAGAGTAACGGTGTTTGTAATTTTTAGCTGCATTTGGAGAACTTAGATATAATTTCTTCCACACTGAATTCTGAGATGTGAATTAAATGAGAGTTTCAGTCTGCAGCTCAAATGGGAATGAGGCCTGAGTTCAAGTCCCTGCCCCTAACCTGTCTGAGTTTCAGTTGTGGCATCTGTAAAACAGGAATAATATCACCCCTGGGATTGTTGTGCACGAGCTCCAGTGCTAAGTGAGGTCATTGGTGAGAAATTGCAAATAGCTGGATTTCAAAAGACTCCACCCTGTCTTTGTAGCCCAGTATACTGATGCTACCAGGCATGGAGGGGAGGGGGAGCGGGGATTGTGTTCACACCTGCCTGCTCTAATGGAAACACACCTTCCGTGTCTAGGTGACACCCCCTTCCAGTGCTGGCTCTGTAGCGCCAAGTTCAAAATCAGCTCGGACTTGAAGCGGCACATGATCGTGCACTCGGGGGAGAAGCCCTTCAAGTGCGAGTTCTGCGACGTCCGCTGCACCATGAAGGCCAACCTCAAGTCGCACATCCGCATCAAGCACACCTTCAAGTGCCTGCACTGCGCCTTCCAGGGCCGGGACCGCGCCGACCTCCTGG
>PVKB01008841.1:0-12605 GCA_004027205.1 Ctenodactylus gundi | reverse complement strand
CCCGTGTGCAGTCACTTAACACGGCAACCTAAGGGTCACTATGGGAGGCTGAGGCAGGAGAGCTGCAAGTTCAGACTCAGCTTTGGCAACTGTCTTAGTTACTTTGTTATTGGTGTGACTTAACGCCTGACAGCCACGAATTTAGGAGAAGAAAGGTTTATTTCCACTCACAGTGTCAGGAGGTCACACAGTCCACTCGAGCAGCCAGCATCAGTGGAAGTACATGGCAGAGGTGGAGTCAGCCCCTCAGGGAGTCACAGACAGGAAGCCAAGTCCCATCAACTCCAGTGTCTCCCCACCAGAAAAAGCTGAAACAGTCTTTCTTCTTCCACTTTTTTATACAGTTCAAGTTCCCAGTTGGGCCTCCCACCCTCGGGTAGGTGTTTCTCCTTCATTTGCTGGACCACAGATCATTCCCACTCTAATCCAGGCTGGTTCCTGATTGCCTAATCTAGATGTGGTTCCCAAACTCTAAGGCATGGGTGGTTCCTAATTGCCCCAAGTTGACATAATCTTTCCAGTGGTTACAGCGACTTAGGAACTTTTCAGGACCTGGTCTCTAAATTTAAGGACTTTCGCAAAGGGCTGTGAATGTAGTTTAGTGTGAAGGGTATAGAAGTAGATTCCATCCTCAGTACCAGGCAAACAAATGCCTAGATAGGCATATGTGCTTGAATGCACACATTTTTAATACTGCATAAATGTATGACCACTGTACAAGATCTACACTGGCTTGTTTCTACTTTAAAAAAAATTTTTTTTAAATCAAAGTCTCACTGTTTAGCCCGGGCTTGTCTGGAACTCACTGTGGAGCCCCTGCTGGCCTTCGACTCAAGGCAGTCCTCTCGCCTCAGCCTCCTGAGTTCTGGGACTACAGGCATGTGCCACCATGCTGGCCTTATATGGTGCTAGGGAATCAAACTTGGGCACTTAACTCTTTACTTAGCGCCTGCTAGGCAAGGGCTTTAACTCTTGAGCCAAGCAGCTTTTCACAGTGTTACAGATAAAATCAAAGGGCCTCTCATAACAGCCTATTTGTAATTCCCCTGCCAATACATTGTCATTTCTCATATTGGTCTATTCTTTATAAATGTTTTGTTTGTGTTTGAGTTTTTATGTCGTTTTAGTATGCAGTGGTATACTGAGTGGATAGCTGTGCATATTTTAAGTTAGAAAAAAAATTTTTTAAAGACCAAATTGTCCAGGTTTTCCTTGAAATCCTGGCCTGAATCAGTGTTCCTGTGTCAGCGTCCTCAGTAGCTGGGACTCAAGATACGCACTATAGCACCTAGCAAAAAAGTATGTTATTTTCGATGACTTCCTGAAGCAGAATTATTATTTTGAAATGACTTCTTGGTTGGGCAGTTGCTCATTGGTTTAGACTATCACCTCACATGCAGCACCCTGGATTTGATTCCCAGCACAACATAAAGTACCTGAATTGGAGCCAAGGACATACCTCTGTGAATTGAGCACATGCGTCAGAAGCGTGAGGCACTGGGTTTGATTCGTCAGCACCACATACAGGAATGTTGGTGCATGCGTATAATCTGAGAATTCATCCGACTGAGGCAGGAAAATTACCTTAAGGTGGAGACTAGCTGTGGCTTAATAATGAGTTCAGGACTGCCCTGGAATAAAGAGTGACGCCCTTAGCTCAAGAAAAAAGAGAAAGGAGGGAAGGAAGTAAGATAGAAAAACAAAGTACTTGCTAAAAGTAACACACCACCCGGGCCTACTTACGTCCTGGTATCCCAGCTGTATCCTAGTTCTGTTTCTTCAGAACTTTGACAGACAGTGCCCCTTTCTTTAGCTCTGCCTTCCTGTGGTCTGTTTTTCTTTATAAGAACATTGCCTGGTAGGAGAAAAGTATTTCAGTGTATTTGTCTACAGTTCTCTGGGGATAAACTTCATTTGCTCTAGTCTTCACAGACTAGAAAGTGTCAGTTACTGGGCTGGCCCGTTTCCCCTGAGCCTTCTTGCTGGGTCTTTGCTTCCCTGGGTAGAGCACTTAGCCCTCCAGCCCATTAGGTGTGTTTATTTGCAGCCCTCAGCTGGGCATGTGGTGCACTGATCCATGAACTCTTCATCCTCTCTATGGTAGTACTAGCTGGCTTTTCACTATCTTAGTTACTTTTTTCTCACTGTGACTCAGTACCCAACTTCTACAACGTTAGGGAAGGCAAGGTTTATTTTAGGTCACAGTCAACTTTGGTGCAGCTGACACCATTTGAAGTACATGGCAGAGGCCGACGTAGGGGCAGCTCTTCATGACATTGCAAACATCAAGCCAAGCCAAGCCAAGTCAATTTCAGTCCCTTCGCAGAGGAAGATAGCAGCTTATATGTACTTTCGGGTCCTGTCCTAGTCCAACTCTCTTCTGGGTACAGCCTCAGTGTCCCGCCCTTTCCAGGAGTGGTTCTGATCCACCACACACCTGTAATCCAGTCCACGTGTTTGCATTCCACCCCTCCAGACCCGTCCGCAGTCTCCCAGCAGCACTTGGTTTCACAGACACTCCCTAAACTCCAAATACATGAGATTTGGGGCTGGGGGATATTCTAGATCCAAACCACAATGTTCACTTTTAGGTGGTGATTATAAATGTGATTTTTTTTTTTTTTTTGCTTTAAAATTAGGAAGAGAGGCTAGGGCTGTAGTTCACTGATTAAGGGGCTTGCCTGGCATATACACGCACCACATAAGGATTATCAGGCAAGATGGCATACACTTGTGATCCCAGTACTCTGGAAGCTGAGACAGGAGGATTGCCATGACTTCTAGGCCAGCCGTGACTACATAGTTCAGGACTATCCTGGTCTACAGAGTGAGATCAATCTAAATAAATGATCTAAATGATTATTAAGTAAAATAAGGAAGAATGCTGTTATCCTGCCTACAGAGTGAGCCTTTGTCTTAAAATAAATAAGTGAAATAAAGATCATCACCCTGCCTACTGGAATAATGGTCATGGCTATGATTTTACTTCTGGATATTATCCTTTAGTACCATTTGTTTCTGTATGTGCTTTGAGGTAGGAAGTAGCATCATATGGTGGAGCCCTTCCTCTGCTGAACACCTGTTGGCAGTTCTGCTGAAGCAACACTGTGGTACTGGTGTCATTAGTGTGTCTTGTTGCTCATTCTAGAACTCCGTGCGAGTGGAGCCATGTTCTGGGGTCGTATTTGGGACTATCCCTCTCCTCACTACATTGTGGTGCATTACAGTGTATTTTGATACTCAATGGTGCATTTCTGTACATGTTACTGAATTATTTTCAACTGTCTTCAGTTTACCTAAAAAAAAAAACATGTCTTGTTTAATGAATCGCCATAGTTTAGAATTCTAGAAAGTACCTCAAAGAAATCTCTGCACAGCTGCAAAATAGTTGTACTTTTTGTTTAGGGAGGTTCTGTTTTCCCTTTTTGTCTTTCTTACTCTGGTTTTGTTTGTTTGTTGTTGTTCTTTAGATAGGTTCTTGCTCTGTCTTCCAGGCCAGCCTTAAAATCAGGGCAGTTCTCCTTCCTCAGACTAACAGTGCTAGGATTATTGGCATGAGTCACCACTGCCAGTTTTGTGGTGCTAGGGGATTGAACTCAGGCACTTAGCACTTGCTAGGCATGCTCTAACTGCTGTACTATTCATCTTGCCCCTAGTATTACTTATGTAAGGTGTCTAGCAGAATCTTTTCTATATTCTTGGGGATAGAACCTAGAGCTCTTCCACTGATCTTTGTCCCAAGGCCTTTTTTTATTGTTCATTTTCAGACAGGGTCTTGGTGTGTCCTGCAGGCTAACCTCAAATTTGTGGTCAGTTGCCTCGTTCTCCTAGAGTGCTGGCTTTAGAGGCCTGTACCTGTGGGGCTATCGCAAAATAATTATCAGCAAAGTAAATTTCTTGGTAGTGGCGTTATCACAGGACAGTTTAATAGATTGTTTATGATATTTGACATTACAACTGTAGGTCCAGGCAAAGTCTCCCGTCCAAGTATTAACCAGGCCCGAACCTGCTTAGCTTCCAAGATCAGATAAGATCCTGCATATTCAGGATGATATAGCTGTAGACCTTGGCAACTTACTGATATTTAAATAATGCCCCATCCTGTGTTCTGCTTTTGCTTATTTTCACATTTTCCCATTTACAAAAAAGTTGCCAGAGTTGTGCAATGAAATCTTGCAAATTCTCCTGGTAGATTTCCTCTATGTTAGCATGGTAACCCAGCTGCTTCCTACCTCTTTCAGTATTCCCAAACCTTGATGGCAGAGTCCATGGTCTATGCCCTCTCACCCTATATCCTACAGAATGTCCTGATGGGGGCAACATCATCTGGACACAGTGTCTAAGCTAAAGCTTGAGCATGGGTTTGGGTTCACTGTGTGACCATCTCCGTGGCCTGGGCCCAGATTCTTTCCATACAAAAAGAGACACTGCCATGATGTTGTGGTGCTCTCTGTGTTCTATTGAGGAGGCTGTGCTGCTGGCATTTTAGACTGTGCCAGACCACACTGTATACAAACCAAGTGCAGGTGTCAAGCTTTCCCTCCATTTGTTCATTTGTTTCCTTTCTGGTCCTGTCAGTTGAGGCTGTGCTAATCCTGCCAAGATCCTCTGATTGCAACATCTGATGAGTCTTTCCGGGTTGTCTAGGCTAGTTGTCAAGTTGTGCTTTCCTCCTGTGTTCAGCTTGGTTTTCTACCATTAGGAGTAGCATGCCCTGGTTATCCCTGTGCCTCAGAGAGTGTGAACATAAGCAGCTAACTAGCTACCTCTGGGGAATGAATCGGGATGGTATGGAAGAGAGTTCTTCTATGTTCAAGTATTAAAAGTGCGCATCCTATTGAGAAGGCCATGTCTGGAAATACGGTGGGTGCAATGACCTGTGCACACAGAACTTTGCACTGTGCGCTGTGAGCTCTTCTATGTCCACCATTATAGCCGCCAGCAAGGATTGCACACCATTGCTGATGTGTCCTGATGTTTCTCCTAATCAATAATGAAGTCTTTTCGTGGCATGCAGAACACAAACACTGTGCCCTTTTTATTTCTTTCTTTCTTATTTTTAACCCAAGAGTATTGCTCTGTGGCTCAGGCTGGCCGTGAGCTCTTGAGGTTAACAATTCTCCTACCTCCAGTCTCCAGGATAGATATGATGACAGACCCACTCCTAGCTGGTATGGAGCCACTTCTTTCAGCCCAGTGTGTGTCACCTCTGACTGCGTGAGGCTGTCTTTGTTACTTTTTCATGGCTGTGACTCAATACACAACATCCACAACTTTCAGGGAGAAAACGATTATTTTAGGTCACAGTTTCAGGTGACGATCCATTCACTCATAAGCAGCTGGCAGCAGTGGAAGCACGTGACAGAAGCAACGGTAGAGGCTGCCCCTCACAGTGTTGCAATGGGAAACCAAGTTAAGTACAGTCAAGTCAAGATTAATAAGTGAGTCAGGAAACAGCGTATATCCTTCTGGGTCCCATTCCCAGTGATCTGCCCCTTCTGGGTACAGGCTCAGTGATTCACCCCTCCAGGTTTCAGCTATCATCACGTGCCTGTAATCCAGTCAATACACCTGTAATCCAAATTTCACACCTGTCTTTCACCATAAGCCCAAACTCCACCCATTCAGTCCAGACTCCAATCTCCTAACAGTACTTTATCCCATAGGTAATCTGTAACATCTAAATACATGAGCCTTTTGGAGGACGTTCCAGATCCAAATTAAAAATATGTCCTTGTTTGTCCATGGGGACAGGAGAGTGGATCATCACCACAGGTGTGATGAGCACCTCTCCTTCGTCTGCTTTACTCTCTACTCTCCCTTGCCGCATTGTTTCCAGGAAAGTTGCTCCATACGTGCAGCCGATGACTAACACACTCATGTCAGAGGCCTTGCTCTCCCACACAGAGCCCTTGCCCTTTGGCCCAGGGTGGGAAGCAGCGGTCCTAGCTGGGGGTGACGGCATGGGCGTGCGCACAGAGGACAGGGGGAGCCTCATGCTGGGCATACGTGTCTCTTCAGGGCGCAAACCAGAAGAAGAGGGCATGGAGGACAACGGGCTGGAGGAGAACTCAGGAGATGGCCAGGTACGTGCAGCCTCGAACACAGGTGGGGTGCTCAGGCCAGGGCTCATAGCGGGCGTGTGACATGTTGTGTGGCTGTGTCCCAGGAGGATGTCGAGACCAGCCTGGAGAACTTGCAGGACATCGACATGATGGACATCAGTGTGTTGGATGAGGCCGAAATTGACAACGGGAGCGTGGCTGATGGCGCGGAGGATGATGATGCCGACACTTTTGCCGAGGCCCTGTGTGACAGCAGAGAGCTAGTGGAGGGGGAGGAGAGAGAGCTTCCGGAGCAGCTCCAGGAGCACGCTGTAGGTAGCTGGGTGGGGCGGACCCTATGTGCTGGGTGCTGTGTCGTGGTGTCACGCTGTTTATGGTCAGATCAGCGCTGTATTCATGCAGCTCAGTGGGATTGGGGTGGATCGAGTATATGTGATGCAGGTGATATTAAGACACCTGAGTGAAAACAGTTGTGGTAGGGAGTACGAGGGTGTGTGCTGTCCTTGCACATGGCTCAGCAGGGGACAGAGGCCAGCTAGGTAGTCCCTGGTGCTCTCACAATGGTCTGTGCAGAGAAGGCTCGGGGATGTGAAAATAGGAAAAGAGGAAGACGTTGGAAGCCGATCTTCTCGTGAAATGGCTTCTCACTGTGTTGCCCAGGCTGACCTCTGAATTCATAATCCCCCTGCCTCAGCCTCTCAAGCACCCAGATCACAGGCCTGAGCCTTCATGCCTGGCTTTGGAAGGTGACTTCACCTATTGAGAAGTGATTGGTACCTTCCCGGAGTCAGCCCTTAATGCCAACTGTGACACCGAGTTTATGGTTTTAGCTTTTTTCCTGTTGAAAGTGTACCTGATTAAGACAATATTACACGGCGTGTGGTACATCGGGGTCTCCTGCCCGGTTTGGGTGGCACATCCTGTAATCTGTGTATCAGCAGCACGTCATACGCGTGCTGTTGTCCTCCTTTTTCAGTGCCAACAATTACGGAGAAAAAGAGGAAGTCTCTAGCCCGTCACGCAAAAATGAAGCAGGGCCAGTTGCGGAGTTACTATACTTAACCCAGACACCACTTTCTCTTGGTGTGATTAGTCTTCAGTGACTTACTTACTGGCCGTGCGGATTTGTGCTGTCAGAGGACAGGCAGTTGGATGAGGTGGGGGACAGGCTGTGGCTGCGGTCACCCCTGCCTTGCCCGCCTCGCCCTTTTGTGCCCCCTCGTGTCCTTTGGGAGCACATTAGCGTCCCGTAGGGGCAGATTGTGAGATGGAGCTGAGAGCCTTTCTGAACAAATGGGGTGTGAGGTATTCGCTGCACTGTTTTGATTTGTATTGGTGACTTTCATCCACTGGTTCCCAGTGTGGAGTGTAAGGTACAGCAGTACCCAAGAAGGCTGTGTGCAGCATCTCACTGCACACAGTTCATCACAGCTGCTTTTCCCTCTTAGTTTTCACCTTGTTACCAGGAGCATGGAGACATCCTACTTTCTGTGTGGGGGCCCAGTAACTGCCAGTCCATGCCAGCAGTGTGCTGTAAGAGTTTCTCAAGGTGCCAGTGGCATTGTGACCTTGGGCACAGTGTAAAACATCTCCAAGCTACCACTTCCAAAATAATGGATTTGGGGAGAATAATGGATGGGTTTATCCCATCGTTAGAGCAGAAGTCTCCAAACCATTCATCCCTGTTTCTATACCTGACATTTGGAACACTGCCACTTGTATGTCACCGTTGTCAGTAGCTCTCTTTCACTACTTAGATCCTCATTCCCACACAGCCTAGAGTATTTACTCTACGTCCCTTACCTGAAGCAGTGGCCAGTGGAGAGCAGGCACTATAGACTGATGGTGAAATTGTCACCGCCAGCACTGATACCTACCAAGGGAAGTGACCTGAGCAGGTCCTTGGGGACCAGAATAACCTAGAAGGACTGAGCACACAGTGCCGACTTCTATACACAGGCGAGGGGCAGCCTCCTGGTACACGCTTAAGAGTTCCCAAGGAACAGTGTCCTTGAAGGAGCAGAGTGCGGGGTCTCCTCCTGTTGGCTCTTTAATCTTTTATTTCAAGACAGGCTATTGCTAAGTTCGAAGTCCATTCCTGAAGTGGGCTTCTTCTGGCTCAGTCTCTTAGGGTTCCAGGATGACAAGAACATCCTAGTGCCCAGCTTGGTTCATTAGCTTCTGTTCTCTCTTGGGAAGTTTTGGATCAAGGGCTAGTCTTTGTCTTTGATGGTGATATATTCCTAGAAGAAAACATTTTTGGAACTTTTTCTTGAAAAATAGACTCACGTTGAAGACTTAGCAGATAGGAAAACTTACCCTGAGTGACAGGGCGCATGCACCTCTCCTTATGTTGGTGAATTTCCAGCCTTAGTGGCCAGAGTCCCTACCTGCAGAACAGCCACTGCCAGTTCTCATCACCTGCAGGCTGAGTTGAGATGGGTTATGTGGACACCTGTCCACAGCACACAGGTCTGTTAAGCAGTGGGACAACGGGATAGGCCACAGAGCCCCAATGGCAGCAGACAGGGCATGGAGAGCATCAGGTGAGGGCTGTTGTGATTGGAGCCCTCCTCACCGCAGAGGGATGAGACTACTTGGGAGGGCAGTCCTCCAGAGTACCACTCCCCTCAGCCCGAAGTCTCAGTTCTACCCTGCCAGGTCTTATCTGCTTCCTGTGAACAGTCCAAGTTTGGGCATATACCTCGATAGCTCACCTGTGCTGCTGGGATGTCACCTGACTTGTGTACATGTTGGTATCTGCTTGTGACACTGCTTTTCTTCATTGTCTTTCTTATTCATTGATTCTTTTTACTGTACTGGGGTCAAACACAGGAAAATCTAACCCTAACTTCATGTTGGATAAAATCTCACTGCATTGCCTAGGCTGGCCTCAGACTTGTGTCCTCCTGCCTCAGCATCCCAGGGAACTGGAATTACAGGCCCACACCACCACACCCGGTTAAAGGCTGCTGTTTTATTTCCTGGTGTGCTGGACACATTTTCGGAACTCTCACTTTGCATTGTGCCGACATGCTGTTGCGTTACCTGATTGTTGGTTTTTGTGTTCACTATTTGTTCCACAGGTAGATGACAGAGAAACCATAAACAATTTAGATACTTCATCATCCGACTTCACTATATTACAGGTAAACTTCTGTGTCTCAACTTTAGGGCCAAAGTTTAAGCCCCAGGTCATCGAAAGCTCTTCAGACCCTGCATGGCGGTCCCCTAGCAGGCCAGGCATGTTGAACTTTGTGCAGTGGGTCAAGGTCTCATGGGGGTCTTACGATGTGCTTGCCCTGGGGCAACATATGTTCCGAGTACTTACATGTCCCAGTGTGTCTGATCTTTCAGAAGCAGTGTGGTAGGCAGCCACTTAGCGAAGGCAGATTTAGTGATGTTCTTGCTTCAGGTTCACTGTTCCTTACAGGAAATGCTTTGGAACACTGTGGTGGCTCTCAGGGACATCACTTTTTAGGACAGTTGCTTGTGCCTAGTGAGATGCCTTTGGGAAAGGACCCACATTTTCACATGGATGTTCTGGGTCTTGAACACGTCCTGGCCTGGACCTGAAGGCCGTGTGCACTTTCTCTAATATGACTGCGTCTTTCCAGCATCTGGAGTTTAAGTTCAGGTGTGAGGTTTCCACCTGATACATCCTGTTGGTGGCCCACACCTTTGGGATTTAAAAGCGTGTCAGATGTCACAAGCTCTGCTTGAGACATAGGAGCTGGTTAAGGCCATTTGGGCAGAGTCTTCTCCCGAAACACCACAGGGTCAGATGAGTGAGGTGCGGAGGAGCGTGGTTGAGTGTCCCAGTCGACTGCGGCTTTGCTCCCGTCTGGGATGTTTTTCCCACCACTACCTGCATCTACCTCTGACCACATGGCCCAGGTGACAGTGGTCCCAGCCTGTATGCAGGGCCAGTCCCAGAGCACATGGGGTGGGAAGGTACAGGCAGACCTCACCTGTGTGACACCATTTGCCCTCTTGTTATTGCCACCTGCAGAGGTCTTCGGAATGTGCTGCCTGGCTGCGGGCTAGTTGTCAGTGGGGAGCTGGTGTACACATGAGCAGACACTCCGCTTCTACCGTTCTTTTCCTAATGCATCTGTACATTCCACTAGGAACTATCCTCTAGATGAGGTCCAGTTTTGCCCTTGCGAGGTGGGGTGGAACAGGGTTGGACAGCAGAGCTCTGGCTTCTAGGAGGACACTCAAGAGGAGACAGGGTGTGACACCTCGCCTGTGGTGGTGGGGGTTCTCCAGCTACCAAGCAACGCATCTGTTCCCCGCTCAGGATGTGGAAACTGAGACAAGACACGCTTCTCTGGAGAAAGTTGGCGGGGGGTGGGGGGGAGGGTGGTCTGTTCCCTGAGATGGCGGGTCCGGGATGGTTTCGTTCCCAGCACTGGGGAAGAGTGTGGGGGAGGAAGCCCACTTGCGGTAAATTTATAACCTTGGAAGTAAAGAGTGTCCATAGCGTCCCAGTTGCCATAGTAGTTCCAGGAGGTTGAGTGCAGGCCACACACAGCTGTCACTGAGTAGGGTTGCAGGGTTGGCACCCTGGGGCAGAGCTGCGTGAGAAGTGGGGGTGGGGGGAGATGACTTCTGCCATCCTCTGTGAGTATATGCCACACTAGCCTGGTTCTTTGGCCCCAGCTCAATGCCTGCTTCCCACCTACTGTGTGTCCCTGGAGAAAGGCCCGTTCACTCTGGAGGACATTTCTCATCTGCCCACAGTCACAGACTCCCAGGGCTGGCAGTTGTGCTGTCTTTGGGCACCTGAAGCACCAGTTAGCACCTGGAGCCTAGGTGGTACCCACCATGGCTGCCATTTTTTATACTGACTCTTGTGTATCCCGGGCACTTGCCGTGGACTGTCATGCAAAGTGTCCAGCATAGCACTGAGCCTGGGATGTGGCCAGAGAACCTCTGCTGAGAGCCTTAGTCCCCACAGGTATTCAGCTTCTGCTTTGACAGTGCTCCCCCCGACCCTGCCAACCCAGGAGCACATAGCTGAGGCCTAAGCACTGGGCTTCCTGGGAAGGCTTGGAATGGTACTTGCAGTTGGAGGAACAGGGGACACGCCAGGAGGTCAGGTACCCAGAGAAAGGATGACTCTAGGAGGTGCAGTAGCATCAGAATCCAAGCTATCCCTAGAGTGTGTCCATCCATCTTTGCAGTTTCAGAGATTGATCTTAGTGACCAGGTACTCAGTGAGAAAGATAGCAGCACTATCTTGATTTGAAGCCTGAGACTCACTGCAGGGGAACTGGTTTCTGTCCACGATACTCGAGTCATGTCAGGTGCTGGGCAACCAGGAGAAATGAGCCGGCCCTCCTACAATGAGCCTGGTGGGAGGCTGAGGGCGGGCTGCGTGTGCTGTCCACTGGGGGAAGCCCCAGGAGGAGTCAGAGAGCCCTTCCTACGTGGGGAGTCGGGTTCCTCTACTGCAGCCTGGGGTGCCTCTGTCTGGCACAGTCTCATTTGTGTCTTTTGTTGCAGGAGATTGAAGAGCCATCTCTGGAGCCAGGTACTGTACAATGGAAAACTTATCATGGGGGTTAGAGCCATTCTAGTCTTCTACCTTCTCTAATTTAAATTTTTTGATTTAAAAAGTTGCCATGCTAGAGTGTCCATTGTCTAAAGGTTGACAGTCCAGGACATGCCAGGATCATAGAGATTGGAAACCCACCGTATCACCAGATCTGTGAAAGTGGCGAGCCTTTCATTTTGCACATCGTATTGGCGAGCCGGGCCTACCGGTGCCGGTGCCTTTGCACCCGACATGGCCCTTAAACACTGTGCAAAGAGTGGTGTGCTCTCCCGAGCCCCCCCCTCTGCCCACGAGTCAGATCTTGTGATAGCGGCAGTCCCTGATCATGTGGTGGTTGGTGCCGGCAGAGCAGGCAGTGGTAGGGAGACACGTCACCCACTGGACACACCTGGACCGGAAGAGGAAATTGCTCCTCTCGGGAACCCTTCACAGCTCTGTTCCCTCTGGACTGCACTTGTGTCTGACGGCGGAAAAGAGGCTGCTTTCACCTCGGACTGTTGTGTTATACGCCATTCAAAGCAATCGGCAATTGAATTATTAAGTAAACGGTGACGCCTTCGTTCAGTTACACAACTTGGACTTGAGAAGCTGAATCTGGAAAAGTCCTAAGCACACTGCAACAGAAGGAAGACTCAAGAATCAGAAGGTTTAGGGGCTGAATGTCTGGGATGCTTTCCTCTCCCCTGTAGCTAGAGGCTCAGCCACAGGGCGGAGCGCAGGGAGTGTCCGGAGTAAGTGTGGTCCCCGCGGGTTTTCCAATCTCTGTGTAGCTAGCAGTGCTCTTCGTGTTAGCGTGGCAGGCGTGCCAGTTCCACGTTTGTGATTGCTTTATTTCCCTGGTGATTAAACCTTGTGCCATTCTATTCCTGTTAAATCCGTAGAAAATGAGAAAATACTCGACATTTTGGGGGAAACTTGTAAATCTGAGCCAGGAAAAGAAGAAGGTTCCGAGCTGGAGCAGCCATTTGCACAGGCTA
>PVKB01008840.1:0-12631 GCA_004027205.1 Ctenodactylus gundi | reverse complement strand
CACCATCACACCTGGCCAAGGGCACCGGGCTCAAGCCAAAACCCAGGCTCTTCCGGCATCCCGGGACCGTAACGCAGCCAAGGGACCCATCACCCTGTATGGCCACATCTCAGAGCTCCGAGGGCTGGAGGTGGTAGTGGGGGGGACATCCGCCACTCACGAAGCAGCAGCCAGGGCTCTGCAGGTCTCAGGTTGCAGCTGGGTTCACAACAGGGCCTACCCTGGCTCCTCCCCCTTCCTCAGACTCCTCCCCCAAGCCATGCCCCAGCCAGCAGGTTTATAGAGCCACGCCCCCTCAACTGGCGCAGCTGCGCCCAAATCAGAGATGAGAAAAGTGAGGCACATAGCAAATGACTGCACCTCGCTCCAGGTCACAGGCCATCAGCGGTGCCCATGTCATAGGTCGTGAATGGCAGAGCCGGGACTGAGCCTCGATCTCTCGTTTCCCAGTTCTGGGGTCCTCCTCCCTGCTCAGCCTGCAGCTCGCTCACTGGAGGGACCATTTAAGGGCGCAGGAGGGGACTTTGGGGAGATCAGAGGACAGAGTGGCTCTAATTGCCTTTGCACATAGCTCGCCTCTCTCTGCCCAGGCGCAGCTGTCCGCTGCCTGCTGGTCCGGCCTTTCTTCCTCCCTCCTCGCTCCGCTGTCACAGGGAGGACTGTGGCTTTGAAGCGCCTTCTGGCTGTTGGCTTTGAATTTCCAGCAGCTCCTTTGCCCCAGATATCCTGACGGCTGGGCGGGGAGCAGATCTGACGCCAGCAGCCAGGGCCGGGCTGGGGGCAGGGGACGCTCCCTCCCTGGGAGACCCCACTTCCCCTGCCACTGCGCTGCCCTGCCCGGCCCCTGCCTGCCCCCTACTCTCTTTCTGTCCCCATCTGGAAGGGAGCAGCCACTGCCACGGGAGGACAGAGGCGGGCCCAGCGTGGGCCCAGGGTGCTAGCCGCTAGGAGGGCTTCCAGCTGAGGCCCAGCACGCAGAGGGGAAGCGGGGTGAGACGGAGCAAGGTGCTTCTCCTCCCTCCGTACAGGCTAATGCTGGGATGGCCGACCGCGCGACCTCACGGAAGCCTGGTGATCCCCACAAGCTGTCAGCATGTAAACTTGGAGCTGAAGTTTCCAACACGTGACCTTGGGGGACACATTCAAGCCCTAATTTACAACTGCAGCTCAGTCCTGGCAGCCTCGTCGCCCCTTTCCCCCAGGGTAAGCTGCGTGATGCCCTGCAGGTTGTCCGTGCGTAGCGGGCACAGTGGCACACGCCTGTAGTCCTAGTGCTCTGGGAGGCTGAGGCAGGAAATCTCAAGTTCAGCCCCAGCCAAGGCAGTTTAGCAATGCAGTGAGAGCATTTCTCAAAATCAAAAAGGAAGTGAGATCTGGGGATGTAGTTCAGGGTGAAGGCCCTGGGTTCAACCCTTAGCACAAGAGAAAAAGAAAAGAAAACAAAAGAACGCTATGTGCTACCGTGCCTGGGTCCCTGGGCCCCGGGGATGCCTCTAGTAAGAGGCATTGCAGACATGACTATGTCGAGGACCCATGCAGGCACATCAGGGAGCCTTCAGGGTCCTCAGAGGGAGGAAGAAGGCCAAGGTGAAATGCTGATGGGAACAGAGGCTGGAACAGTGTGCCCAGGAGCCAAGGAAAACAGGCATCGCCAAGAGGTGGACAGGGTCTCCCCTGAGGCCTCCAGAGGAACCAGCCTGCTGACATCTGAGTTCTGGCTCCTTAAGACATATTGGCACCCTCAGGATTCTTAGGGACAAACCTTTTTTTTTTTTTAAATTTTAAACAGGGTCTCACTCTGAATCCTTGGCTGGTCCTGAACTCGCTATGGAGCCCAGGCTGACCTTGAACTCATGGCAATCCTCCTGCCTCAGCCTCCTAAGTGCTGGAATTACGGGTACGTGCCACCACACCCAGCTTTATGTGGTGTTGGGGAATTGAACTCTGGGCCTTGTGCTTGCTAGGAAAGCGCTTTACCCTCGGTGCCATTCCTCCAGCCCTGCTCTTTCTTTTCCTCTTTCGATGCTGGGGGTCAAGCCCAGGGCCTTCACACTGAGTGATGTTCCCAGTCCATTTTTATTTTGAGACAGGGTCTTGCTAAATTGTTAAGTTTCCCAGGTGCAGCTTGAGCTTGTGGTCCTCCTGTCCTGGCCCCAGAGTGCTGGGATGACAGGCGTGGGCTCTGTGCTGTTCTAATCTCCTAGTGGGTGATACATTCCACAGCTGTGATGGTCCCCCTCCATCACGCCCATCTGCCCTGACTACCATGACCCAACGGACACCAGGGCTGATGAGCGTGGGAAGCCGCGATCGGCACATTGTGCTGGAGGGAAAGTGGGACTCAGGCAGGCAGGCAGAGTGAGCAGTAGCAGCCAGGCCTGGTGCAATCTCAGCGCTGTGGGTGGCTGAGGCAGGACAATTGCAGGTTCCAGCTCAAGCCAGTCCGGACAACTTAGTAGTTTGGAGAGACGTCTCAAAGTCAAAACTGAAAGGCGTGCTGGCGCAGCAGCTCAGTGAGAAGGCCCTGCCCTGGGTCCATAATGCTGCGAACTGAATATATAAAAAAGGAACATCAGAGCCCAGCTCAGATGCAGAGGGTCCTGGGGTGGAAACGGGGTCGCTCCAGCCTGTTGTGCGTGGCCTCCATGGGCTCCAGTGCCTCAGGTCGGGAGGACAGAGGGAAGCCAGCTGCACAGAGGCCCCAACACTTCACTTCCTGCTTCCATGGGGCTCAGAACAGCCCCTGGTGTTTTTCAGGGCTCAGCAGAACCCAGTTGCTCTGGGCACGTCTCCTTTAGTTCCTGGATTCCTAAAATGGGAATAAAAATACACTCCTGCCCACCGGGTGGGAGTACAGTACCCACGAGAAGCGAAGACTGGCAATGCAGTCCTGGTGCCGGAGCGCTCAGGGAAGCTGAGGTAGGAGTTTCGCTCATTTGAGCCATGGTGGCCAAGTCCCCTCCCTGCCCCGCTAGCTTTCCTCTCTGGCACTTTCTTCCACTTTTCTTTTCTGGGCTTTCTTTCTTTTCCTGGCTTTCTTTTCCTGGTGGTATCTCAGGTGGAACCAGGGCCTTTGCACGGAGCATACTTCCCCAGTCCTTTTTTATTTTTGTTTTTAAATTTTGAGACACTAAGTCTTCCAGTTGCACAGGTTGGGCTTGCACTTGGGATCCTCCTGCCTCAGCTTCCTAGAGTGCTGGGATTATAAACCAGCACCGCAATGCGCTGTTGCTTCCCTTTGCCCTGGCTGTGGCTTCCCCCTGCCCAGCCTCCTTCCTTGGCAGACGCCCAGCCGTCTGTCCATCCATCCGAGAAGCCCCGCCCTCAGTAAGAAGCAGAGCCCACGCGCAGGGACCACACCCTTGTACCCTCCCGGCCCCTGCCCTGCCCATGGCTCTGGGCATGCCCACGACATCCTGTTTGTGTGCTTGCCCCGCCCCCAGCCTCCGTGGAGACAGTGGCTTCTTTCTCAATGCAGACAGGGTCACCTGCTGCCTCCTTAGCCGAGACTCAGTGTCCACCTCTGAGACCTCCAGGCGACAGTGCTTTTGCCCGTGTTCATCGTGGCTAAGTGTCCTAGGGCCCTGTGGGCTCGGCACCCTTGGGTGCGCCCAGGCAAGGGCCAGCCACCACAGGTATTCTTTTGAAGATCATTTCAGAGATTGTATATAAACATATATGTCTAAGGTGTGTGATCAAAAACTACCATGAAGCGGGGCCCAGTGGTTCAGGCCTGCCATCCCAGCACCGGGAGGCTGAGGCAGGAGGATGGAAAGTTCAAGCCCATCCCAGGCACACTGAGTGAGACCCTATCTCAACATTAAAAGTAGAAGTGGCTCGGTGTGAAGGCCCTGGGTTCTATCCCCACTGCTACACGCACTCACACATGCACACACACACACACACACACACACACATGCACAAAATACGGCAACTATTTAAAAAATGTTAAAGAACATTATGCTAAAAGACATCTCGCCGCTAAGCCCCATGCACACACTTTGAACACGCTTACCCTGTCGCGCCCGGTCCTGGAAATTCTCTCCCGGGGGTCCCTAGGGGTGCCGCCAGGGCTGCCTTGATGTCCCAGACTGACTCAAATCGTGCAGATCTGTCACGGTCACGTTGACTTTGGGAAGAGCCAGAAGTCACACGCCAGCAGCTCTGGTGTACGGGGCAGGCGAGGCCGTGCCGTCATGCCTGCGAGTCACCTGTCTGGTGCTCGGAAGCAGTGGTCACTGTATTTTTTGTCGTATCTGGTGAAGACACTCAGGACAGTGACTGACAGAACCACAGCACAAAGCCGCGAGAACAATGGCACGAGTGTGCTCAAAGCCACAGGGGGGTAGTTTTGAGGGGGATCACGACTGCGTGTATTTTACTGTAATGAGTTATATTTCGGGCACACCCGTGTTTTAACGTTTTCTGTGCCTGGGAGGGTGGCGCCCTCGTGGCTCCGAGTCGCACAGCCCGGGCACACGTGGAGCTGGAGGCTGAGCGGGTGCCTGGGAGCCTGTGCCCTTGCCATTCGATGGGCACCGCGCCCAGGTGCGGCCTTGTCAGATCCGCAGGGACGAACCCCGCAGGTCACTCTGGCCCCACTGGTGGAGACCAAGGACAGAGCTCCCTTCCCACCCATCTGTCACCAGAGGAAAGCGCTGCTCCGAGACTGTGCGTGGAAACAGGTGACAGAGATGCAGGAGCCACAGGGCTACTTGCAGGAGACAGGCCGCAGGAGAGCGGCCCGGCTGCCAGGCTGGGCCACCTGCTTGTGACAGGTGTGTGGGCGGCGTGGGACCCAGTGTCCGGTCCGTACTCCTTTGGATCTTCGCCCCGGAAGTCAGCCTCAGCTCCACCCCTCTCTTTCTGGGTCTTCTCTGCATCTGGCCCAGTCAGTTTTTCAGTCTCTTGGTCAAATATTGGTCCCTAGAAAAAAAAAATCACCAGCTTGGGGACCCTGGATAGGTCTTTCCCAACAGCTGTTGTTTATTTATTTCCATTTTTAAATTCTATTAGTTGGGATTTTTGATACTAGGGATGGAGCCTAGTGATTTTTTTACTTTTTAAATTTTGGGACAGGGTCCACTAAGTCACTCAGTGGGCTCAAACTCATGATGCTCCTGCCTCAGCCTCCTTGAGTTCTGAGATGAGACAGGCTGTGATTATTGGGTTTTTCTTTCAGATTTGAACAGTCCACAGTCCAGGCCACTGCTCTTCTAGTTTTTTGTCCTTGAATGCCTCCAGGGACAGGGACCTCACTCTCTATCAAAAGCATTGTCAACTCAGACAAGCTGTCATTGATGGGTGGCCCAGTCAACAAACTTTATTTCTATTAGTTCTCGAGGTCAAAGTCCAAGTTCAAGGTAGGACCTGTGTGGTTGGGGTGGGGGCTCTTTCCTGGTCTGCAGGTGGCTGCCTTCCTCCGCGTCCTCATGGACTGGAGAGAGAACATTTTTCTCTTAGGCCTCTCTCTCTCTCTCTCTCTCTCTCTCTCTCTCTCTCTCTCTCTCGCTTGTTCTATCTCTATCTACCAGGGAGTCAAGGATCAAATCCAGGACATGCTATAACTAAGCCACAACTTCAGTCCTCCTGTGTGTGTGTGTGTGTGTGTATACGCACGCGCATGCACGCACATGTGTGTGGTACTGAGGGTCAAGCCCAGGGCCTTCACATCGAGCTACGTCACTAACCCATTCCTATTTTTGAATCTGAGACAGGGTCTCGCTAAGCTGCTAGGTTTCCCAGGGCGGGCTTGAGCTGGCAATCTTCCTGCCTCAGCCTCCCAAAGTGCTGGGATGACAGGCCTGCACCACAGGGCCCCGTCTGCGTCTCTTCTTACAAGATCACTAACGTTATTCCCAGTGACTTCCCGGTATGACGTAATTGCTTTGTGTCTTCGCTTCGTGTCACTGTGACTAGACACTGGGACAGACGGCGTAAGGAGGGAAGGCGTGTTCTGCTCGCTGTTTCAGCAGGTTCAATCCATGGCTGCTTGGTTCTGGTTTCTAGGACCTGCTAGGGCACAGAAGGTCATTGCAGGAGTGTGTGGTGGAGGAGGCAGTCAGGAAGGGGGAGAGAGAGAGAGATGGAGGGGCAGGGCCCAGGGTCCCTCGGAGTGTGCCCCTGGCCCTACCCCCTTCAGCTCAGCCTCATCTCTTAAAGGTCCCAGTCCTTCCCAATAGCAGGGCGAGTCGGCAGTCAAGCCTTCAGCCTGCGAGTCTTGGGGGGCAAATCCACCCAGGCCCTCACAGCCCCATGTCCATCTCATAATACAAAGTGTATCCGTCCATTACCAGAGTCCAGTGCTGCCGAAAGTCCATGTGGAAAGTCTCCCCTGAGATGCAGCCTCAGCCGTGAGTCCCGGAAAATTAGAAAACAAGCAGATGACGTAGTTCTAGGATACAAAGGCACAAGGTAAACATTTCCATGCCGAAAGGGAGGGGTAGGGAAAGTAGAAAGAGGAACAGAGCTGACAGGCAGGGAGGTGAGCGTTAAATCGGGCCGCTCTGCATGTCCACTGAAGGCCCACGCTGGCCCAACGTGCGCTCACGCGGCCTCTCTCAGGCTGGCTCCACTCGGCGCCTACAGCTTCCCTTGACCGGCGTTCCCCGTTGCTGGCATCTCTGGCTCCCTGGGATCTCTGCCGTGGCTCCGGCTTCTCTCTCATGGCTTCATGCACTTCCTGTTAGGGGCAGCTGCGGGGTCCCTACCCATGCGGCATCCTGCCTGGCCTCCCCGGCCGTTCCCAGAAACCTCCATGACCTCCTCCCTCCCGAATTCTGCATGTCTGCAGAATGCCACCATCTGCGGGTGCCTGAGACGTCCCCACGTCCTCTTTCCAAGCTTACTGGTGCAAAGCCGTTGGCTTCGTTTTAATGGCAACTGCATCCTCCTTCACGGCACCTCTAAACATATTCCTTTTCTGGACAAATTGCAAGTTTTTTGTTTTTTTTTTTATCTTTCCTCTCTGCTTTTCTCACTGTAAACCTGCCAAAGGCAGTTAGCAGTATCCATGCCGCCGCCGAAGGCTGGGCTGCCTTGAAATTTCCTCCTCTGGATAAGTCTGTCTGTCACCTTTAAGCTCAGCCTCCGATAAAGTCCCAGGGCATGAACCAATCGCATTCAGATTCTCGGCCGTTTATAGCAATGACTGTCTCTTGTCTAATTTTTAGCACAGTCCTCATGTTCATCTGAAAGCTCCCAGGAGCAGCCTTCACTGTCCACGCTCCTGTCTGCAGACTGGTCCTCACCAGAATTACCCATCAGTTCCTCTTTCGGTGTTCTACTTGGCTACTCCAAACTCCTCCAGTAAACCAGTGACCAAGGCTTCTACACAGCACTTCAAGTATAGTTGCGTCAGTGACCCCACTTCTTGGTATCTGGTTAATCAGCTTTCTGTCCCTGTAACAAAATACCTGGGATAAGTCAACTTACAAGGAGGAAAGGTTTACACTGACTCACAGTTTCAGAGGTTTTGTTTCATGGTGGACACACATGGCCGAGGAACAAAGACAGGAGTCAATCAAGGACAGCCCCACGATGTAACTGGGAGACAAAAGGTTAAAATTCTCAAGCACCCACATTTTCCAGACACAAACCTGTCCAGCACTTAGCAGCCATAGGTAATGTACTAACCCTGACCAAAACCAATGTGGGATAAAGATAAGACTTGCCCAATTGAGATGGGGCCTCTGGGAGGGCAAAGGGAGCGACCTTGTCTTATTATTTGATGTTAAAAGCTGGTTCCAATGCCGATGCCTTTAGAAAATTGGCAAGGAGTGCCTGGGGCATAGCTCAGTGGGTAAAGTACTTGCCTGGCATGCACAAGGCCCTGGGTTTGGTTCTTCAGCACCACATAAAAATTAGCTAGGTGTGGTGGCTCATGCCTGCAATCCCAGCACTCAGGAGGCTGAGGCAGGAGGACCGCCATGAGTTCAAGACCAGCTTGGACTAACATAGTGAGTTCAGGAGTCAACAAGGAACAAGATCCCCTGAAAATGCATTTCTGAAATGCATTGCACTTCCCACCTCAGACCTCTTCCCCACACCTACCATTTACAAGAAACCCACCCACTCACCTGCCTGCATGGTTCCTCTCTGGGAAACCTGACCCCTGCCCTCTTCACAGCTCTGCACCCCCCCATCTTCCCCGGCTTCCCTGACTGTTGGTAAGCTCCTCTACCAGCCACGTTACCAGCCCTCCATGGGCCCATCAGGAACTTCCTCCAATAGGCCCCAGCTTTTAAGGGGACCATCACGTTCCAATGGCATCACAGGTTGGGGACCACCGGTGTCTTTATTACAGGAATCTTTGGGGGACATTTTAGAACCAAATGACTGCACCTCCCAAAGGCACCACCTTCAAATACGTCACATACTAGGAACTTGGGGGGAATATAAACATTCATTGACAAAACTCTACTTCCTACCTGGTGCCCCATCCCCCAACCTGGGTGGGGAGTGCCTGGGGCCTGTGCCGCCATCTTGGTCCCAACGGTTAAGCACATTGCAGTGCAGGCTCAGCCGCACTGGGGCCTCACACTGAGCTATACCCCCAGCCCATTTTTATTTTTGATTATGAGTCAGGGTCTTGCCCAGTTGCCCAGGCTGGGCTTGAACTTGTGATGCTCCTGCCTCAGCCTCCCAGAGTGCTGGGATGACAGGCTTTTGCCCCAGGCCAGGCTAGGTTCTCTCTCTCACCCACTTCCCAAGTATTCCACCTCCCTCTCCAGGACTGTGTTCAGCCTTCTTCCCTGGCATAGTGCTGCCTCCAAATCTTCTCCACACGGAATCGCTCCAGGCCCGGGACAGTCCCTCCTGCTCCGTGCACTAATGGACCTCCCCTCCACCAGGAGTGCAGGCAGTGGCTGACACACCCTCAGAGGCCACCAGGTCCCTGACAGTGGAGGTTGACTCGCCGCGGGCCCCTCGCTGGACGCCGGGCCAGACCTTCCTGCAAGGGCTTTTCTGGCTTGTTTTTTCCCCTCCACGCTCCCAAGGAGCTCGTGAGCGAGTAGAGGGTTTCCCAGGCCGCCATCGCGCTGAGCGTTGCCCGTTTCTCATTAAATCTTCATGACCCTTCTGGGAAGCTGGGCCCGTTACAATCCAGGGGCTTAGGGCTTTTTATTTTTTCACAGTACTGAGGATTTAACCCAGGCCCTTCACACTGACCTACATCTGCAGTACATTTTCAATTTTTTTTTTCTTTGTATGGAGACAGGGTCTTCCTAAGTCACCAAGTTGCCTAAGCTGAGCTCAAATTCATGATCTTTCTGCCTCAGCCTCTCAGAGCGCAGGCACTACAGGGCTATCGCACAATGCCTGGCTGGTTTGGGGAAAACTGGGGCTCAATTGTGAAAAGGAGGGAAGGAAGGAAGGAAGGAAGGAAGGAAGGAAGGAAGGAAGGAAGGAAGGAAGGAAGGAAGGAAAAGGGAAGAGAAAGGAGAAGAATGGGAGGGAGGAAGAAGGCCCCTTGACGGGAGCTTTAGGGCTAGTTTTGTAACAGGTGGGAGCCACAGAGGGTTCTATCCCCAATCTCTGAGCCACTCTGGAGCCTCTGGGCCCCTGAAGACAATGTGACCTCATTACCAATGGCCACACCCATTGCAGGTCTGGCGTTAGCCTAGTCCCCAGCGGGGCCTGAAGCCTGGAAATCCAGAATGAGGCAATACTAGATAGCCAGAGCTTCTGCCCTGGGCAAAGCCTGCGTGGTGGGAAAGTGAAACTCAGGGACAGTTAGCCACAGGAGGGGTGTGGGGGTGGCACAGGGGTTCCAGCCCAGGTCTGACCTCCTCAGACGTGACAGCACCCTCCCGCAGTGGCCATTGAGGGAAGCCGGCATCCTCTGTCCGTGGAGAGTGGCCAGCTGGCACCAGTGTGACAAGGACCTGGGTACTGCCTAGAGGCCAGGTGGCCCTCAGGGCCCACAGAGAGCCTGGCTGCAAGCTTGAGCACACGGGAGGCTCACCATGCAGCCCAGGGTGTGCTTTCCAGCCCTGTGACCCACCAGCTGTGTGACCCTGGGCCAGCCGCCTCCCTGGCCTCAAACCCTCATGTAACAGGTGCAGTCACTCCTTATGCTGCTCAGGTCTGGGTGTGTCTCAGTCCCTTTCTCGTTGCTGGGACACAATTCTTGACATCTAGACACCAGGGAGGAAAGGTTTATTTTAGTTCACAGTTTCAGAAGGTCTCAGTCCAAGTACAAAGCGTAGCCCTGGCTGGAGAAACGCTGCTAACAGCACAGTGGACAGGAAGCCAAATGAATGTGGAAGGATGGAGCTAGTGTATACACTTCCAGGTCATGTCCTGCCCCTTCCGGGTCAAGTCCCTGAGACCTGCCCCTTCTGGGTCAGGCCGCAGGAGTACGACCTTTCATCCAGCCCCACCTCTTAACATCCCCTGGAATCCGTAGGTATCCCATGACACCCAAATTCACGAGGCTTTTGGGGACACTGCAGATCCGACCAGCACAGTGTTTCTCTACTTGTAGCCAGCTTTGTTACTTTGAGCTCGTTTTATTCCTGTGTTCCCACTGGCTGCGTGCTCCACGCAGACAATACACTCCTGTATCATGTCACTGGCGTGGAGCAGAAGTTCTACACAGAGCTGTTGATTGACTGAGTGACCATGGGGAGGACCAAGTGACACAGCGTGTGCATGAAAAACACTTGGCCAAGGGCATATCACAGTCACGCACACAGCCACACCAGGTCTCCCTTCGTGGCCACACAGCCCACCGTGGCCCAGTAGGGACTCTCCCACAGTGTCACAAGGGACGAGGAGACGAGACGAGCAGGGCTGGTGGTGCAGGTCTGTTGTCCCAGGACTCTGGGAGGCTGAGGCAGGAGGACTGCAAGTTCGAGGCCAGCCTGGGTGACTTAGCAACTTAGGAAGGCCCTGTCTCAAAACCAAAATCAAAAAAAAAAAAAAAAAAAAAAAAGTGGGCTGGAGCTGTCGCCTAGTGTGAAGGCGCTGGGTTCTAACCCCCGGCCTGCAGAAGTAAATGAATAATACAACAGAAGAGGCCAGAAGCAATGATAACAGCACTTTGCTGGTGGCCCGACTGCCCACCTGAGAGGAAGCCCAGACAACCATCCTTACTCCGAGTAGCGGCAAAATGCTGACAGGAGCCGGGGGAGCTTGTCCACGGGCCACCTTGTGCGTGCAGGAGGGCAGGAGCCCGGCGTCCACACCCGGCCTGGAGAGGACAGAGAGATCAGAATAAATGAAACCAGAAAGAGCGTCCCGGGCATCTGGTCTGGTCAGCGTCTTCAGAGTTTATATGATGCTTTAATGTGAATTGCCTAATACGGACTACAGTTAGGTCAGTGTCTTCACATAATTAATGTAAGACACTGTAATGCTGATTATGTAATAGCACTAATAATTATGGTGACTAATATGTAATATAATTAATTATGTAATGTGCCTTATAATTAATAAGCATGACATCATCCCAGGGAAAATGGTAGTGCGGCTATAAAGTTTATTTGGAAGACAAAGCTGTTTGGGAGCAGGGGACAAGACGGGCTGGGGGTGTGGCTCGGGGCTGAGGGCTGAGGCAAGCAAAGGTCCTGGGGTTAGATCCCGGCATGGAAGAAAGGGGTGGGGGGAGGCAGGAATACAGACGCAGCAGTGACAGGTGATCATACCTCGTGTCCTGGTTATTTTTTTGTTTTTATGACAAAATTCCCAACACACACAAGTTAAGAGAGGAAAAGTTTAGTTAGACTCAGAGTTTCAGAAGGTCATGGTCCACTCATGGGTGCCCAGCAACAGGGGAAACACATGGCAGGGGCAGAGGTGGAGGCACCCCTCACCCTGACATGGCCCAGAACAAATGAACGTCCCCGCTGGTTGGACCCACCTTCTTGGGGGAACCAAAGATGCCCGTTCCCCAGCAGGTGAGTCTGGCCCCGTCACCAGCTCCCCCTGCGGTCGGGCAGGTTCCTTGGTCAGGTGGCAGAGGCATGCACTTTCCGCCCCAAAGCTAACTGGATCTCACAGAGTCACTAAATGGTCCAGGCTGGACTTGATGTGCAATCTTCCTGCCTCAGCCTGCTGAGGGAGCAGCCAGGCGGGACTTTAGGTCACACCCTGCTCCCCCCTGTCCATCCTGAGGGGAGCAAGAAGCAGCCATGGATGGAGTCTCGGGGCCAGGCAGTGAGGGGACATGGGCAGGAACAGCCAGGCTCAGGCTGGGGTCCCCAGCACCCTGCCATTCCTCCACACACATCACCCCCAGTTTCTGGAACTGCCGTGTTCCCGGTCGCTTCTGTCCCGGGCTTCGCGGTGTCTCTGGGTCTGATAGGGGCTGAGGTGAGGCGCCGGCTGTCGCTGCGGGCACCCTGTCCCGCTCTCCCCAGCCCATCCTGGGCACTCCTGTCACGGTGCTGCATCCACACAGGTGGCACGGGACAGTTTCCCCCACTCGTCCACTTTGGAATCTACTGCTCACGTCCAGCTCACGTCCAGCTCACGTCCAGCTCACGTCCATCTCCCTCCAAGAAGATGCTAGGCTTCAAGGAAAAGAGGCTGGGTGAAAACTGGGAAGTGACAGACGGTGGTTTGGCTGCTCATTCGTGCCTGTCTGTAACCACCACCCAGCAGCCCTCCCGCCCATCCCCGTCCA
>PVKB01008839.1:0-12625 GCA_004027205.1 Ctenodactylus gundi | reverse complement strand
GCCGCTTGACAGGCAGAATTAGCATTTTCATAGGCCAGTTGTTTAGCCAAAAGCATCCCAGCTTCTGAATCTCCAAAAACCTTTTCAGAGGCCTGCAAGAGTCTGTTAACAAATTCCTGAAAAGGCTCATCAGGTCCTTGTCTAATTTTAGAAATGTCACAATGAGAAGAGCCCTTAGATGGCAACATTGTCCAAGCCCTCCTTGCAGACGCACTAATCTGAGCATAAACACCTGGGTCATATAAAAGTTGATCTGGAATATCTGCATATTGACCCTCTCCAGCCAGCATGTGAGCGTCACCTAGCGGCAACGGTGGCACATTGTTCAAGTTGGCGGATCTTTACATTTTCGCGCCATACCCGATCAGGTGACCAGACAGAGGCAGAAAGGAGGGAGGAGGGATTAGAATGTGATGTTGTGATAAACTTGGCCCTGAGTAATGACATTGTGATGAACGTGGCCCTGAGCCAATGCTTTGACCTTCCCGGGAAGACTGAATCCCACCAATGGGAAACGGTGGGGGGAGGGCCTTGTGAGTTAGGAAATAGGTCCCCCCCGGCCATGCTTGCCGGTCTTTTCTCCACTTGCACGTGGGAAGGACACCCTTTTGTAAAAGGAAATTAAAGCCTCATACCCTGTCGTCCATGCCTCCCAAGTCCATCCTTTGTTTGGACAGGAAGATTACTATGTGCCGTTTCTAACAAGCATATGATAATTAATCTGTGCATTATTAGCTTGAGCATTTGATTAAGCAGTTTTTTTGGCATTGCTCTGCAAATTCAGTTTTCCACAATAAATAATCACCTCCGTAAAGACAGGCCTTAGCAAGATTTTTCCAGTCTCGGGGGTGGAGAGCTTGTGTAGTTAGTTCTTCTGATATAGACAAAGTAAAAGGAGCAGTCGACCCAAACTGAACACATGCAGCTTTTAGTTCTTTTAGCTGTTTAAAAGGCAAAGGGCGATGCAATCGAACTGCATTACCCTGTGCATCAGTTTCTTCGATTACCGGGCACTGCAAATGAAAACCTTTAACATCTTCCCCCTGATCTACAGCCCTTTGAATTTCTGCCTGTAATGGGGACAAAACCTTTTGACGATATCCTGCGAACAAGGACTGAGGAGTGGCTTTGGGTCATATCTGAGCCACCAAGGGATCCTTGGGAGGCAGTAGCATCGGAGGAGGTTCTGGAGGCCTTTCAGAGGGCTTTAAAAGCGTTTTTAGTTGTTCTTGAAGCTGAGTTATCCCGTTCTCAAACTGCTTTAAATGATCTGAAACTAAATTTGTAAGATCAGCTTCAGGAACATTTGGAGGGGTAGGCCAGCCTTCATTAAGACATTGATCAGCCTCCTTCTTGGGGTCTGTTTCATCCCTGGGATCAAGGGGCTTAGGGGCAGAAGGAGGTTTCGACTTAGAATCCCCCGTCTTTAACCCTAACAGCTTTTGGTCCTCATGACGAGGATCCAAGGTGTCTCTAATCAAAGACCAGAGATTGAGAGCATTAGCAGGAACCTTTTCTGGACCATTGTCAGTGTAAAAGTTTTTTATATGATCTCCAACCTTTTCCCAAGTATCTAAACACACAGTTCCTTCCTCTGGGAACCATGGGCACAAACCTTTTATAAATTTTAAAAATTGCTGCAGCTTCTTCTTCGTTACCTTAATTCCCCGGGCTTTTAACATATCTTTCAACATGCATACGAACAACATCTGACTGTTTCCTTGTCCCATTTTCTCACCGCCCCCTTTTTACCTTCTTTTTCTCTCTTCTCTTGTTTCCGTTTCTGAGCGCTCCTCCCTGGCGGTGTCCATCACTGATTTCCCCCATACTCGAGCCCCACGTTGGGCACCAAATGACCGAGCCTGCTCAGTCAGTCAATGTGTACTTGAGTGGGAGAGTGCGGATTAAAAAATAAAAAACATGGACTCTTGCAAGGGACACTGCAAAAGACACTTTATTTTTTACAGTTTTTCCTCTTATACCCCAGTTGTTTACAGGCTTCCACATTTCCCCATCAATGCTTGCTAAGAACAAAGAGCAGGCCAAGGTGTGAGGAAGAACATCAGGTTTAGGCTTAAAGGACAGGTAGTAATTCTTTGTAGGAAGGAACCCTGCCGAGGTCTGCGATGCTGAGGCTCTCGGGCCCTGAGGTCCCCAACACAAACCAAAAACATGCTCAGTGCTGATCTAAATCCCTAGATCGCAAGGCCCTCCCCCTGCGGTTTTTCATGGGCAGGATTCACAATCTTCCTTATAAGATCTAAGGCATTGGCCCAGGGCCACATTCATCACAACGTCATTACTCAGGGCCAATTTCATCGAGACATCACATCTTGATCCCTCCTCCCCCCTTCCTGCCTCCGTCTGGGTACCTGATTGGGTATGGCGTGAAAATGTAAAGATCCGCCATCTTGAACAATGTGCCATTAATTCCCCCCCCTTTCTTTTTTTTTTAACTATCTGGCACATTTTCACTTACTCTTAAGACTTAGTTGTCTCTCAAATCCCTTTAACATGATAAGAGCTAGATGACTCTCAATTTTTTTCAACATACCGTAACTTATCAGGATTAGGTTGCGACCGGTTAGTCAGTCAGGTTCCCCTTTTGGCACGACTCAAGGGTTTGTCCTTTTAAAATCAGTTTTATAAGCCCTTGAATTAGGCCCTTGACATAGAAAACAGTGGAATAACCCAGGGCTGTTGTTAGTCCTCCAGCCATTATGGTGAGGAGAGATAAAGCCGAAGTCATTATTTCATTTATCTCCTTAAGCCAGTACTGTCCATCCAACATGGTGTAAAGTCCCCTCCTCTTGGCTAGGATCTTGTACACTAACCTGTTGTTGTTTTTTTTTTTTTTTTTTTTTTTTTTTTTTTTTTTTTTTTTTTTTTTTTTGTCATCCTATTGGTTGTATCTAATTGTTTATATTTTTGATGACATCCCTTGTGTGATTAATGGACTTCTGTTGGTTATAGATAACATCATCTATCCAGTCTAGATTTTCATTAGCCATATTGAGCCAAGTATTAGAAAGATCTCTGGGGCTAGAAGATCCATTAAAGATTACAAATCTTTTCTTAGTCTAGAATAGAGCTGAGGCCTGGAAAGGCTGCTGAGGCCTGTATGCCAGAGTGGAATGGAGAGCCAGTTGGACCAAAGTACAGGTCTCACTCCGGTCAGCTATGAGGTTCTCAAGCAATGCCCTCTCGCAGTACCACTAGACATTTGTTTGGGCCCCAGTCAGAGCAGACTGGTTGTTTGATTTCTCATAGGACAGGCCTTCATCACATCGAGACATGATTCTCACAAGCTTTAACTGTCCCTCCTGCCTGGAGAGGCATGAGATATAGTTATTGTCAGAGACTGAGGGTCTGATGACTTCCAGGGTCCTCTGCCTTGGTCCCTTAGCACCTGGGAACTGCAGTGGCAGCATCCAGCAGGATGCATTACCCCAGGCTTCATTGTCCTGTAAGAAAGAGATCACATATTCCATGCCCGAAGAGTCTGAGGTCCCTTCAACGGGAAACAGGGTGACTTGAGCCTCCGGCCATTCTGTCACGCCTGCATAACAGGTGCTCTTATTAAGGGTGTGCACAGAATATTTGATCCATTCCAACCGGGCACCCAGGGTTTTGTATGTAATCTTTTCCCAATAGCCTGTTATTGTAAGCCCTTGATATTTATCTTATTAATATTTTGTAATCCATCGTTAGTTACATTTTCACATGGCACAACCAGACTAACATCAAACTGAATGACTAAGGGAACCATAGGACTAGTCCTTGTAACATTTGTAAAAATGCAATCAACAGCCCTCATAAGACCTGTGAGTAGTATTATGACCTCTTTAGTGTTAACTTTATGCCACTGGGATGCATGCTTGATGTCCATTGTCTTTCTTGGCTGATAGGCTGGACGCCTTTAACTCGAGTGTAATGAGTCCAACCTTTTTTCACCGTCCGTACAGCTGTCTCTGTGGTTAAAAGCACCTGGTAGGGCCCATCCCAGTTAGGTTCAAATTTATCTCCTTTCCAAGTCTTGATTAGCACCAGATCACCAGGCTGGAAGTGATGCACTGTGAACTCAGGAGGTATTTGGGTGAGAAGTCCCTTTAGCCTTAAGGAAGACAAAGTGGAAGGGATAGATAACACATATTTTCTGAGAAATTTGTCCTTAGTCTCCATGGTGGGGAGGTCTGAAGATGCACCCAGGTATGGCAATCCATACAGTATCTCACAAGCTGATAACCCTATGCCCTTTCTAGGCATTGTCCTAATTTTAAGGAGAGCTATGGGAAGGCATTTTGTCCAAGGCAATTTAGTCTCTGCAGTTAGCTTAGCAATGTGTTTTTTAAGAGTCTGATTTATTCTTTTTACCTTTTCAGAAGAAGGGGGATGTCATGGAGTAAATGAAAGTCCCACTTAATCTGTAGTGCTTTCATAACACCCTGTAACACTGCTGATGTAAAATGACTACCATTATCAGAGTCCACATGTTTAATCAGACCAAACCTGGGGACAATGTGTTTTAATAACACCCAAATCACAGTTTCAGCCGTGGCGTTTACTACAGGGTAAGCTTCTACCCATCCAGTTAGATGATCCACTATAACCAATAAATGTTTTAACCTTCCCACCGTTGGCATTTTTGTAAAGTCCACGTGTAGCTTGTTTTCTCAGAGTTTTTTAATTAATATTTTGGCAGATAATACAATTCCTACAGACCTGTTTGGCTACAGCACAGATACCTATACACCCGTAGACCTTTAACAGTGTATATCCCAGAGTCTGTGCCCCCTAGTGACCTCCCCAGTATAGCATTGACATTAATTTTTTTCATAACAGGTTTGCTAAGCATCTTCCTGCCATTAGGCAGGACCCAGTTTCCCTCTTTGTTTTGAGAAGTGCCTATCTTTTTTATCCTTTTTATTTTATTTGCTGTGAACACAGGCTTAGGAATGGCTTCAGGTACAGCTGGGATGAGACTGAGGATTCTGATATTATCCTCCAGGAAGCCTTCCTTGCTGTCTCGTCTGCCAGCCTGTTTTTCAAAGCCTCAAAAGAACTTTCCTTTTGATGCCCATTTATATGGGTAACGGCTATTTCTGTAGGTAAGAGGAGATTTTGTAAAAGTTTCTTGATTAGACCTTTATGAGCTAATTCTTTTCTCTTGGCTGTTTGTCAGACCCCTTTCGTTTTACATTTTCAAAAAGTGTGGGCTATTCCAAAAGCATACCTCCAAGGGCAAAGAGTTTGCAAGATTGAGCTGACCATTTGTTAGGCAATCTCCCTGTTTTTTTTTTTTTACAACAATCAATCTTTTTCTATCTATCATTGCATATCCATTATGCCTTTTGCCTTTTAATAATCGGGAAGAGCCATCCACAAACAGTATGGCCCCTCCTGGGAGTGGCACCTCACTTAAATCTTGTCAGACCTTAGTCTGATATTTTACAATATCCAGGCGATTATGATCTAACTCCTGAGGATCATCTGTTGTTTTTGATGTTAGAAAGCTAGCTGGATTTAAACAAGCATTAGTGGTCAGAACTAAATCATCCTTTTTTTCCCCCAATAGTATTGTTTTATACTTTAGAATTTGTGAATCTGTTAACCAGCATCCGAGAGTGCTAGAACCTAAGCTGTAGAGACTGTCTTAAGTTTCTTCAGCATGTTTACCTCTTCTATTGTCCACAGAAGGGGGTCCGGCTCTTTTAGCAGCTCAAGATAAAGGCTTTTAGTTTTACATGTATAAAAGTCAATCCAGAGTCTCCAATAACCCACCATTCCTAGAAATTTTCAGAGTTCCCTTTTTGTCTTTGGTCTAGTATAACTAATAATTCCCTCAATCCTTTCTGGATTAATCCTTTGTTTCCCCTCATTAATAAGATGTCCTAGATAGTTAACTTTCTTTTTAGTGAATTATAACTTACTTTTTTACTTTTTGAGATACATAATCCCTTTTGGCCCAGAAAATTAGTAGATTTGCTATAGCCCTTGAAAGTTTTGCCTGATACCAATAAATCATCTACATATTGTAAAAGATTAGTCTCGGGTAGAAGTGAACTCTTCCAATATGAACTCAAATGTCTGACCAAATAGGCTAGGTGTTTCCGAATCCCTGTGGAAGCACCGTTTAACAATATATTTTTTATCAGATATTTCCATTTTAAGGCAAAGAGATTTTGCATTTGGGTCCAGTCATCCTTTAAATTTATTATATTAAACCATTTGTAGTCTACAGGAAGCCTACTTTAAAAACAAATATAGGTTTGAAACCCTCGGTAGGATTTCATCATAGGGAACTCCTGATACCCCTAATTATTTTACCAAGAGCTATAAAGGTGTTTATTTCTTTTTTTATATAATTATAGCAGTTTTCCCCATTTTATTTAGCTTTAACTAGATTGCCCAGCTTTTTAGAGACATCAAGCCATTTTTATTAACCCCCCTTTTCTATAGAAGCAACAGTGAGTCTCCTTTTGTGTCTCTCCATCTTGTTTTATAAACAGTTTTTGATTTTCCCTTAAGAATTTTTTATAGACCTCTTTATTTTATCCCTTTAATTTTGTAAAAAAAATGTTTTTTCTTTCCCCAATCTGGCCAGACTCCTAGTTTTAAAGTTAAGCTTAAAGCCTCCAAGCACTGGAATTCTATAGATATTTAAAATTACAAGCGGCCTCACTAGTTTTGTAAAATCCCAAAGTTGCCTGGGGCTTTGTCCTGCTGGGGTGACAGGTAAACTGGGAGCCAAGAAGGACTTTGCAGCTCCTTTCCAGAGGCAACAACTGGGGCTCCAGACCTAGTGTCCTTTAACCCTGTTTTTTTTTTCCCCCCCTTTGGCCACATTTAACATGTAAAAGCCAGCAAATAATCCTTGGTCACCTCCTGGTGTAGTAATGAGCTCCCAGCCTCCTTTCCTCCCTCCCGTACCCCCCTTTTAAGTTATCGGTGAGAATTCCAGCTCCCAAAGATTTTTTTAAATCTGGTAGCAAAAACCTCCTGTTTTACTTTTTATTTATTTTTGATCAAATGGAAGCCTTATGTTACTTATGGGCACTGGGCACTTAAGCAACATTTCAGCACCCTGGGACTGATTTTTTTTTTTTTTTTTTGACTCCCTTTGTAATTAACTCTCTGAGATCTTGCATTTGAGCCCTGTCCTCAGGGCCATTATTATTATTTTAGCCAGGATCATGTAACTACTGCTCTCCAAATCATTTTCCCCTCTTCCTTTTTTTTTTTTTTGAGCAAGACACTACCAGTAGACATCAATTTGGCCCAGTTATGCACCTCTAAAAGGAGTCTTTTCTCATTTCCACCCTTGAGTTGGTAAAGGGTAGGGTCTGTTTTGAAGGCATCTTTTTATTATGTTAATGTTTCAACTTCCCTGTTTCCTTTGGCTCCACCAGCATGGGCCCATTCAGTTTGGCCCAACTGCAAACTTTTATCATGTTCCCTGGTGGACCCCAGGGGAACCTGGGAGAATTCTAATCGTTCTTGTAAATCCATCATTTTACTGGTAAGCCTGGAATTTTTACCTCCCATCCTCACACAAATTGATTTTGAATCTTTTGCCCGGAAAAGGCTTATCGCGCCATCCCCCCCACTCCCCCCCCCAGCCCCATCACCAGAGATTTCTTGCTAACTCCAAAATTTCTGAACCCCAAAATTTCTGGAGAAAGCTCAACCCCCGCATTTCTGGAGTTAACTCTGAAATTCCTGGAGAAAACTCAACCCCCCATTACCGGATATTGCTTGTTAACTCCAAAATTCCTGGTCACCAAGGCAGTACCATGAGGATTCCTTTCTCAACCTTCCTACCTTTGTCCACGCGTGAAGATTTCCTGACCAGCTACGGGTTTTATTCCTCTTTGTAGCATCATCCTTACTGTCTCTAAATATAAACGGTCTCAGGCTTTTTCACGGCTCTGTGAGAGGTTGGACCCCCCCCAGGCAGAATAGGCCACCTAGAAAACTAGATGGGGCACCTCCTCTTCTTGGGGTGTCCTCCAGTAGGCGTGTAAATCCCAGACGACCCCCCAAATTGTTAGAAACAGCTCGTAGAAATCTTTCTGTCCAAACAAAGGATGGACTTGGGAGGCATGGATGACAGGGTATGAGGCTTTAATTTTCTTTTGCAAAAGGGTGTTCCCTTCACATGCAAGTGGAGAGAGAGACACACCAAAAACGTGGTCGGTACTGACCTAAATCCCTAGATCACAAGGCCCTTCCCCGCCGTTTTTCATTGGCAGGATTTACAATCTTCCTGATAAGATCTAAGGCAATGGCCCAGGGCCACATTCATCACAGTGTCATTACTCAGGGCCAAGTTCATCACGACGTCACATCTTGATCCCTCCTCCACCCTTCCTGCCTCCGTCTGGTCACCTGATTGGGTGTGGAGTGAAAAATGTAAAGATCTGCCATCTTGAACAATGTGCCATGGTTACCACTAGGTGATGCTCACATGCTGGATCAAAGGGGATATTTATTTCTAGTCTTTTGAGAGCTCTCCATACTGCTTTCCAGAGTGTTTGTCTGAATTTATACTCCCCCCAGCAGTGCAGGAGGGTTCCTTTCTCCCCACAACCTTGCCAGCACTGATTGCTATTTGAATTGTCGATGTAGGCCATTCTGTCTGGAGTGAGATGGTATCTTAGCGTTGTTTTGATTTGCATCTGTCTTATGGCTAGAGATGTTGAACATCTTTTCATGTATCTATTGGCCTTTTGTACTTCTTTGTGAGTGAACTGCCTCTTCATTTCTTTTGCCCACTTTTCAATAGGATCCTTTATTTTGTTCCCTGTGCATTCTAGTTATGAGCTTCCTATCTGAGATGTTGGTGGTGAATATTTTTTCCCAGTCTGTTGGTTCTCTTTTTACAATGTTGATAGTTTCCTTTGCTGTGCAGAAACTTTAATTTGACCAGATCCCATTTGTTAATCATGGGGGTAATTTCTTTTGCTCTTGGTGCCTTGTCAAGAAAGTCTTTGCCTACCCCTATGCCTTTTAGATATTTGCCTTTCTCTGTACTAACAATGAACTTATTGAGCAAGAGCTCAGAAAAACAATTCCATTCTCAATAGCTCAGCAAAAAATTAAATACCTAGGCGTATACCTAACCAAGGAGGTGAAGGACCTATATAAAGAAAACTACATTACACCAAAGAAAGAAGTTAGAGGAGACATTAGAAAATGGAAAGGCATCCCCTGCTCTTGGATAGGTAAAATAAATATAGTCAAAATGACTATACTACCTAAACTGATATATAGAATCAATGCAGTTCCTATCAAAATACCTACAAGTTTCTTCAAAGTACTTGAAACAACAATCCTTAAATTCGTATGGATCCAAAAGACACCAGGAATAGACAAAGCAATCCTGAGCAACAAGACCAAAGCAGGAGGCATTACAGTTCCAGACATCAGGCTGTACTATAAAGACATAGTTGTAAAAACAATTTTGTACTGGCACAAAAATAGACAGATAGACCAGTGGAACAGAATTGAAGATGCAGTGACAAACCCAAATACCCTCAATTACTTAATCTTCAACAGAGGGGCCAAATGCATACAATGGAAAAAGGACAGCCTGTTCAACAAATGGTGCTGGGAAAACTGGACATCCACATGCAGAAGAATGAATCTAGTCACACACCTGTCACCACGCACCAAAGTCAAATCAAAGTGGATCAAAGACCTAGACATTAAAAATGAAACACTAAATCTTCTAGAAGACAAATTAGGTGAATATCTAAAAGGAGCTAGGTCTTAATAATATTCCTGGCAAAGATTTTTTTTCCCCATTCCATTGGTGCCCTCTTCACGATTTTGATTATTTTCTTTGCTGTGCAAAAGCCTTTAATTTCATATAATCCCATTTGTTGATCCTTGTTGTTATCTCACAAGCTTTTGATGTTTTATTGAGAAAGTCCTTGCCTATGTCTTAAAGGGATTTGCCTAATTTTTTCTTCCAACAAGTTCAGTGTTTTCATTTCAGTGTCTTAATTCTCTTATCCATTTGGATTTGATTTTTGGTGCATGGTAAAAGATGTGAGTTTAGTTTCATTCTTCTGCTTGTGGTTAGCCAGTTTTCCCAGCACCATTTGTTAAAGAGGCTGTCTTTACTCCTGTATGTTTTTGGCTCCTTTGTTGAAGATCAGGTGGCTGAAGATGCCCGATGTCTCTGCATCCTCAGTTCTATTTCATTGATCCACTTGTCTGTTTTTGTGCCAATACCATGTCATTTTTATTACTGTTGCTGTATAAAATAATTTGATATCTGGTCTTGTGATGCTTCCTGCTTTTGTTTTCTTTAGGATTTGTATGCTAGTTTAGGTAGCACAGCTGTTTGGACAGTTGGTTCTGCCTATCCGGGAACCAGGGAATGACTTCATTTTCTAAAATTCTCTCTATTTTTTTCAGAGTATTAGAGTTTTCAGTATAGAGATCCTGCACTTGATTAGTTAGGTTGATTCCTAGGTATTTAATTATCTTGGAGGCAACTGTGAATGGGATTGTTTTTCTGCTCTCTCTGTTTTCATGGTTGCTGTAGAAGAATAGTACCCTTTTTCTGTATATTGGTTTTATATCCTACAACTTGGCTGAACTTGTTTGTTAGGTCTAAGAATCTTCTCATTGAGTTTTGGGGTCCTCAGTGTAAAGACTCATGTCACCTGCACATAAGGGTGGTCTGACCTCTTCCTGGCCTATGCCTGTGCCCTTTGCTTCATTCTCTTGCCTGATTGCTCAGGTTAAGACCAGTCTGTGTTTGTTTGATTAGTGAGTTAAGACCACTAGCATTGAGAGTAGTTACTTGTAAGATTTTTACTGAGTCCTGTCTTTGTCCTGTTCTTCTAGTGTTGGTTCTTTTTTTTTTCTTTTTGTTACACTTTCTCTTTAGATATTTCCTTTCCCCTATGCTCCTTGGTGCTGCTTGTCTTTCTGTCTAAGATTCCTTCAAGTATTTTCTGCATTGCTGAGCTAGTGGTCACAGATTTCTTTAGAATTTCTTGATCATGAAAAATTTTTACTTCCCTTTCAATTTTCAGGGATAATTTTGCTAAATATAACAACTTGGATTGACACTTTCTTTTAAAGCTTGACAAGTTTTGCTGCAGGCTCTCCTGATCTTTAAGGTTTGCATTGAGAAATATGCGATAATTTGAATGGGCCTGCCTTGGTAAAATAATGTCTGTTTTTCTTTTGCTGCTTCTAATATTCTCTCTCTCTCTCTCTCTCTCTCTCTCTCTCTCTCTCTCTCTCTCTCTCTCTCTGTTTCTCTTTCTGAAACAAAGTTTTACTCTGTAGTCCAGGCTGGGCTGGTCCTGAAGTCATTATGGAGGCCAGGCTGACCTTGAACTCATTGTAATCCTCCTGCCTCAGCCTCCCAAATGCTGGAATAACAGGCAGGTGCCACCATGCCCAGCTTATGTGGTGCTGGGGAATCGAACTTAGAGCTTTAACTGCTGAGCCATTCTTCTAGCCCTCTGGTGTTCTCTCTTTATGTTGAATTTCTGAGGTTTTGATTGTGATATGTTTTGGTGAGTTGCTTTTCTGATCAGGGTTATTTGGTGTTCCATAAGCTTCTTGTACCTGAATATTAATTTCTTTTCCTAAATTTAGGAAATTTTCTTCCATGATTTTAGTGAATAAATTTTTCATACCTTTTGTGCTGTGTTCTGTCCTTTCTCCCACATCCATAATTCTGAGGGTGGTTTTTTTGAATCATCCATCAGCTATTGTATCTAGCTACTTTGCTAATTTCTAGTTTTGAAGTCATGCCTGATTGTGACCTTTCTTTCCTCAGGGTCTTAAGTGTTTCAGCTGACTTCCCCTGTTTCCAGAGTTTCTCATGGCCTGAATTTCAGCTAGCTTTCTGTTCAGATTTTCCACTTCTCCATCAAAATGTTCCTTTGTCGCTTACATTTCTTTAATTACCTCAGACAGCCTTTTATTTGTGTCTTCTGTATACACAGTGAGCTCTGTATTCATGAGGATTATTTCTTCACTAAGTTCCTTTTTTTTTTTTTTTTTTTTGAGACAGTGGCTTGCTTTGTAGCCCAGGCTTGTCCTGAACTCACTGTGTCACCCAGGTTAGCCTCGGACTCATGGCAATTCTCCTGCCTCAGCCTCCCAAATGCTGGGATTATAGGTGTGCATTACCATGCCCAGCTTTATGTGGTGCTGGGCAGTCGGACTCAGGGCCTTGCGCTTGTAAGGCAAGCACTTAAACTGCTGTGCTGCCATTCCTTCAGCCCAAGTTCCTCTGTAAGCCAGCTAATCATTACTTGCATTTCTTTAAGAATATCTTGGGTGCCCCCCCCCCCCCCTCCCCCCACACACACACTCTACACCAGAGGAAACTCAAGGGGCCTGGAAATTGCAGAAACTGGGAAGTGACTTTCCTGCCAACATTGCAGACATGCTTCCTTTTCCGGTGGAAGTGACATCATCATCTGCAGGAGGGTGGAGATGTTAGACGTTGTGGGTGGGTCTGCTGATGGTCCGGTCCAGTAGGCGGCGAGCCTTCCTGGGAGGGTATGGGCTTGTGCTACCTGGTTAGAGCTTCCGGGGACCATCCTGGGCAGGCCAGCAGTACACGGTACTTCCTCTCTTGCTCTCT
>PVKB01008838.1:0-12627 GCA_004027205.1 Ctenodactylus gundi | reverse complement strand
TGTGGTAGGTCTTTTCTCTGAAGGTGTCATGAGTGGTAAAGATAAAAGATCAGGTAGCCTCAGTCCATTGGCTAAGAATTTAGTCAGCTATTAGTTCAACCTGTGACTCTTGAATTTTACTTTTAAATTTTATGCTCTATAACTAAATTTATAATAATGTTCTGACTTGTTTATTCCTGCTCCCCACAGGGAAAAAAAAAAAACGCTTTAAAAAACTCTTAAATAACTAAGTATATGCAGTTACACCTATTGCCTTAATATGTAGTATATTTTTGTGATATGTTCATTAAATTAGCAATTGTCTTATTTGGTCTTTAATGTAAGTTTAGCTTAAAAATTGATCGATATAATGATACTCTGAATGTCTTTTGAAGGTACACACACGTACTTTGTAGTATTTAGCTAAGGAATTTGAAATTTAACTTTTTTTTTCTTTCTCACATTTTCTAGCCTTATGAATCCCATTGTTATAGTTTTCTTATGTGGACTGGCGAGTGAGGTTATGTTAAAGAATCTAAAGAATCTCAACAAAAATATAGTAAGATACCAAAAGAAAATCCTTTCAGCAAATTTTCCCAATAAAGGGCTCTGCTACACCCAGAAAAGTGGCATCAAGTTATGGCCACTTCAGCCCATTCTAGGGGTGGGAAGCTGAGATAAAGACTGTTGATTTGAGTGGAGAAGTAAGTCAAACACAGAAGATTAGATATGTTAAATACCGTATGGTGTCTCTGACACGGGAAACCCAGAATACAGGCATTCTATACAACTAAATGGGTGTGATAGTGGGAGGAGCGTTGGGGGGAATGGGGAGGGGCTGGGAGGACCAAAAATGGGAAGGGGAAGGAATTGCAATGTTAATGTGCTACATATGTGCATAAAATACTCAAGCTCATTATAACCATTATGTGTGACGTATATATATTAAGAAAATGGGGGAAAAAGAACTCACTGAAAGTACTGTACTCAGATTGCTATCTTAAAATACGCGACACAGATTAAGACCTTTCAAGTGAAGAGACACATATGGCAAGGTCGGAGGAAGGGACGCAGTTTCATGACCCCTGCTTGTGGAAGCTAGGTACATGTGGAATCCAGTCCAGCTTCCTGGCACACCAACCAGCAGACTCTACCTAGTCTCAGAGTGCAGAGCTTTTATTAGAGTTTAATTTTATAGGCATAATTGAATAAATAATTGGCAATATGTTTGAACTAAATCTCTACAACTTCTCCTTCCCTATAGATCAAGTGGGCAGAAAGTACCAATCCTGTAATCCCTTGGTCAGTTTTTCTGTGATCCACCTGCAACTAAAAGCTGTCTAGGGGCCCATAATGGGCCGCCTCGTTACCATAACAAAGACTCCTCTATAATTCAGAAAATTCTAAAGGTGTTTGAAACTCTGTGCCAGGAATGCCAACAAAGACCAGCTGTATTCTTATTTTAGCACACCTCCCTTGGGCGAACCCCTTCTCTCCCTCTTCAGAGTGTTGACTAAGTTTCCAGGCTCTGAACTAGTTTTCAACTTGAAAGCCACCTCATTCCTGGAATGACCTCTGCAAGAGCTAGTCTTATCTCTGAGCCATACATGGGCTCATTCGGCTCATACTTAGGTAACTACTGACTTTCCTCAAACCTCCTTATTTTTTCCCCATTTTATTAATATGCATATATTTGATACATGTTTACATTGAATTGAACTTGATTATTTTCTGCACACACACATATGTCTACAATAATATATATATATATATATATATATATATATATATATATCCCTCCCCCCAACTCCCACGATCCCCTTCATATTAGAGAAACCATTCAATATTTAACCTTCTGTATCTGATTCACTTCATTAAGCATGATGGTCTTAAGTTGCATCCATTTACCTGCAAAAGCCTCAAAGCTATCTGTCTTTATAGATGAGTAATACTCCATTGTATACATTGTATACATATACCACAATTTTTGTATTCATTGGTCTGCTGAAGGGTATTTTGATATCGTCCACATTTTAGCTATTGTTAGTTGTGTTGCTATGAACATGGGTATTCGTGTATCTATTTTACATGATGCTTTTAAATCTTTAGGGAAGATTCCCAGAGGTATCTCTGGATCAAAATGGATGCTTATTTTCAGCCTTTTGAGGAATTTCCATATTGCTCTCCATAGTGACTGTATCAGTTTACAATCCCCCCAGCAGCGCAATAAGATTCTTTTTTCCCCACAGCTTTGCCAGCAACCATTGTTGTTCAAGTTCTGGCATAAAAACAGACAGATTGACCAATAGAACAGAACTGAGGATGAAGAGACAAACTCAAGTACCTTTAGCTACCTGATCTTCCATGAAGGAGCCAAAAGCATACACTAGAAAAAAGCATGCCCTCTTCAACAAATGGTTCTGGGAAAACTGGACATGCACATGCAGGAGAATGAGTCTAGACACACATCTGTCACCATGTACCAAAATCGAATGAAGTAGATGAAAGGCCTAAATATCAAAACAGAAACACTGAACCTTCTGGAAGACAAATTAGGCAAAAATCTAAAGGATTTAGGTGTAGGCAAGAACTTTCTTAATAAGACACTTAATGCAAAATAGCTCCCAAATCAATAAATAGGATTATATCAAATTAAAAAGTTTCTGCATGGCAAAGGAAATTATCAACAGAGTGAAGAGAGAACCACCACCTATACCTCAGACAAGAGGCTAGAATATACAAGGAACTGAAGAAAAATTCAAAGACCAGATTTAAAAATGAGAAACAGAAATGGATAGACAACTCTCAGATAAAGAAGTTAAAATAGCCCATAAATACATGAAAATATATTCAACATCCTTAGCCATTAGGGAAATGTAAATAAAAACATCATTAAGACACATGTCACCCCCAAGAGAATGATGCATATTAACTGGATCTTGAGCTTTAGGTCTGCACTCCACTTCCTGGGCTGAGAGTAGGCCCCTCATTAATGACATGGAATGAATTTATCCACACTCTCCCATTTCCTCTGGCTACTGGCTCTCTTCCAGTGCTTTCTTAGTCCACTCCAATCTCAGCTAGAGATGCCTTGAATTCTGGATTGGAACGAGTTCCAAAAAGACCCGAGTCTAACTACCACCACCCTATTTCCATATCTGTCATTTAGTAGTTAGACAACCTTCAAGAAATCACTTCAAGTACAAAGGGCTGTGTTTCCTCATTTGTAATTGAGAAATGCAATCCTGTATTAATCAGAACTAGTCTAAGCTTTGCTGGGGTAATTATACATCTTAGTATAATACTGGTTAATTTTCACTCACATCCTCTCTTACAGTGTTGTCTTGTAACTGTATCACTTAGAGTATGTGATCTGTCTTATAAATATATCATTTACAGTATGTGGTCGCCAATGTCACCTGAGCAGGGGGAAGAATGAAAACACAGACTTTCTTTTCGTTTCCTTGGCCTAGAAGTGATCTATATCACTTCTACTCACAAGGTTCCTGCCAGAGATAGTCACATGACTCCCTCATACCTGCAAGAATTGCTGGGAGATGTCTACATACTATTTTACCAGCAACAGAAGTTTTTACATGTTTTTTGACTCAGTGAGTACTCAGGAAAATCAAGACTTCTCTACATAAAAACAGCAGCTTTGGAGGAGGTGATTTCTACACCCAGATATGTTAGTCAGCTTCCTGTCACTGCGACAAAGTTCCAAGGTAGCTGACTTCAGAGAAGCAAGTGCTTGTTTTGGACCACAGTTTCAGCCCGTAGTCTCTTGTAGGAGCTGCTTTTGACCTGCTGCGAGGCAGTACATCACAAATGAGCGCAGAGTACTTGGCAGCAGAGGTTACTCACTTCATGGTGGCTGGAAGGCAAAGAGAAAGGAAGGGGCTAGGGTTCCAATATTTTTTTCAAGGCAGTTTCCTCAGTGACCTAACTTTTCCTTGCTAGGTTCTGTCTCCCAAAGGATCCACTGTCTCCCAATATCTTCAGGGGTTTGGGAACAAGGCTTCAACACGATGGCCTTTGGGGCCAATTCAGGATCCTAGGAGTAACTCCACAGTTTTCTCTTTCCACAAGGCAATCATGTGTTGCTTACTGATCCTTTTATTTTGATGAAAGAGGTGATTTCCATCTGTACTGTTCATAGAGGATCTGTTTGCTTACCGGCTGCCAGGGCTGTTTAACTAGGCTGAGATAAGCCCCGAAGAAACAATTATTATTTCCCCCAATTCCTCCCCAGAGTCAGAGACTGTTATGGCTTGGATGTGGAGTGTCCCCCAAAAGTCTCATGCACTTGGATGTTGTAAAATACCCATGAGCTATTGAGAGGTGAGGTCTGATCACTGTGGGTAGGATACTGGGGCATGGCCCAGAAGGGGTAGACCACGGGGGCAGTACCCGGATGAGTAGCTCCGGCCCTTCTTCTCCAATTTGGCTTTCATCTGCCATGCTGTAAAGAGCCTTCCAGCTGCACCTCAAACGGGTTTGCACCATGCCTGTTGCCCATGTGTGGACTGTGACCTTCTGAAATTATGAGCTAAAATAAACCTTTCCTCCTTTAAATTGTGGTTGTTTGGTATTCTGTTCCAGCAATGAGAAAGTAACTGAAACAGAGAATCTTTAACTGTCCAGCCCTCAAATCAAGCCATAGGCAAAGCTTATCTCAAATGTCACTAACCTTTGCAGCCACAAGTCAAGAACATCTTAGGGCTGTCACTTTGAATTTTCAGGAAAAAATGGCTACAAGTAGCTGGAATGTGGAGCAAGCAGCTTGTAGAATGGAGTATAAGACATGGAATCAAGGAAACAATAATAATAATAATAATAATAATAATAATAATAATAAATCAAACATTTATTGAATATTTAATCTGTGCCAGACCATTTTGTCAAGTATAAGAATTTTTTCATCTCTCTTAACAACCATGTTGTAAGAAAGACTCCATTATTATTTTCTCCTTAAGATGGAAAAATGGAAGCTTAGTGCGGTGGGAGACATCGGACACATGAAAGGCCCAAGATTCAAACCCAGGTCTACAGACTTCACGGCTTAACCTATGGACCACCAACTTTTTGCCTAGGACTTAAAAGTAACTTAGTTACATGCAGATGGTGAGCTTGTTTCCCAAGCCAAAGAATCCCGCACCTTGAGAGTATATGAGGATTTAATTAGTTCATCTGAAAGACTGAGTCTGCAGTGCTTACTACATATCTGCTGTGTACAAGGACCTGGCTAAGTCATGAGCTCAGGAGTTGAACCAGACATGGGCTCCCAGAGCTTACAATGAAAAATAAATTTCTAAAGCAATGTGATGGAGAGAGGAAAGACGAACCTGGAATTGGGGCAGAGAGGGTAGAAAGGTTAAGAATGACCTGGAACTTAATAGATGAATAGACGTAAGTTAACAAACCAAGAAATTGAGGTCTTTCCAGGTATGGACTAGCACTAGATTGGCATTGCCAGAGCATAGATGTGGATCGATATGGCTGGAATGTAAAATCCAAACCAGGGGCATGGTAAGGACAATTTCAGGAGATGTTACTGGAAAGGTACCTAGAGACCCAATGATTCATTCCTTCTCATTGAGTAGCCGCTGAGCACCAAAAGCCTCAGACACTGTAAGGCACTTTGGATACAGCAGCCAGCAACACAGAGTGTAACCTGTGGGGGAGAGAGATGAGCAATAAAAAAGTAGACAAGCAAATAATAGAGTATCATAGAGATATGGGTGTGACTAAGAGGGATGTGAAGGCTGAGCCAAGGGGCATAAGGTAGTAGGGAGCCCCAGAAGGGTTATTGGCAGAGAAGAGATGAACTTATACCAGTTTCTACAGTTTTACTCTCTGGAAAGTAGGCAGCAGCCAGAGAGAGAGCTGGCATCACAGGCTGTTTAAGCACTCTCAGCTCAGGATGGGCACGCCAAGTGGGCTTCTGTGATGCCACAGGCTCTGGTGTGCCTACCGACCTCGGGCCTGCATTCCTCACACCTCCTCCTCCCAGCCCCTTGGTCCCTATGCACATCTTAACTCTGGGTTAGATGTCTCTTAATTCCTGAGCTGGCCTCACACCAAGGAAAGGGACATCTTGATAAGCAGAGAGCCTCTGACATTGACTCTAGGGGAGAAGACTGCCTGATACCCTTGAGCTCTGCTGCCGACAGGCTTTGGAGCCAGCAGGGTTTCCCTAGGGCTTCATCCATCTTCTGCATGGTGGACAGGCTCTGGCTGGAAGTTCAGATCCTTGGTCTTGTGCTGAACTCCTGCTCTGGTCCCAGTTGGCAGTGTTCCACAGTAAGGCTGAACTTCCTTCTGGGCTCTGTTTCCATCTCAGAGATATGGGAACTGTAATCTTGCCTTTCCTTACACAGAGGTATTGGGAGGAGTAAGAGAGACGTCATCTGTTAATTCCTCAGTCAACAAGTTCTCACTGAGAATCTCCCATATCAGGGCCCTCAGCATCAGGTGGGAGGGATGATACAGCTGGCAGCACAAGAGGAATAAGTCTCTCGTGTTTCTGAAGCTCTGCACAGTAGCAAGGTTCCATCCCAATAATTTCACAGAAATTTGTGTCATTGAATTTTCACAGCAACTTGAAGAAGGGATTCCTTACATCACCCCTTTTATGGAGTAGGAAGACAGGCAGAGAGAAACCTGGATGGCATACCTGTGAGATAAGCTCGCAGTTGGTAGCAATCCGAGACATGAACTTGGTCTGAGCACAGAGCCTGCTGCTCTGGTGTGGAGGAGTGTCCCCTAAAGCCTCACATGTAAAGTATTGATCCCTAGGGTGGCAATATTGCAGATGCTGTGGGGCCTAATTGGAATGTCAGGGTCTTGGTGGTGTGCCCTAAAAGAGAATTAATTGTGGGGTCCCAGCTAATTCCAATCTCTCTCTCTCTCTGCTTCCTGGGTTGAGATGTGACCACTCACTCTAGCATTACTCTCACCATTGCTACCTGCCACCTTGGCAGAAGCCAAACCAGTACCCACCCACACCCCTCTCTGTGCTCTATTCTAGATTTTTAACCTCCAAATTGTGACATAAACCTTTTCTGTGAAGTTAATTGCCTCAAATATTTCGTTGTAATGATGCAAATCTGGCTGATACACTGCTTTCCTGTCCTCTAATCTCCACCTCCCCCCGTCTTCGTGGAGCTCAAAGCCTAGGTAAGGGAGAATGTGTTTTTTGAAGTACTCAGGGAACAGATATAGTCCGAAGTTAGACTTAGGAAGAACAAGTGCTGGTGTGCTATTGCTCAGCAGGGTGCCTATAGTTAATAAAAGCATACTGTACATTCCAAAAGAGGTAAGAGAGAGGTTTGTGAGTGGTTTTGCCCTAAAGAAGCAATAAGTGCACTCGGTGAAGATTGTGCTAATTAATCATGACACAATACATACATGGATAGAGCCATCACATTATATATGTCAATAAGAAATAAAAAGAAAGAAACAGATTTAAGGTTCCAAACTGGAGTTCCAGAGGCACAACTCACAGAAATCAGAGACAGAATTAGTCAGCAGAAATGGCACTACTGCACTCATAAACATGAGGGAGTGCCCTGCCCACAGAAACGAAAGAGAAGGACTATGGACCACTCAGAATAAGGCTTTCGCCACAGCGCGAGGGGGTCACAGGGCTCAGTTGGGCTCTGGGACTACAGGCCAGGAAATCCTCAACAGGGAATTTGCACTTGAATTCAGCACACCCTTGGAGGAGGGTCAAATGATTGACATTCTAGAAGTTTCTGTCCTCAAGTTACTATGATGGGCTACAAGGAGCCCATTCCACAGACCGTTGCAGCAACCTGGATGCTGGTGAGAGAGGGCAGGTAGTCTAGGCTGAGTGGTGGTCGTGCAGAAGAGGAAAAGAAGGTGGCCACTTTGGGCAGGATATAATACAGTAGAGACGACAGAAGTGGGAGAATGGGAAAGGATAACCTTGAGAAGCATAGTGCAGTGCTTAAGAGCTTGGGTATAAGAGCTTCAGCAGCTGGCTCTGTCTGGAAACATGGGCGCTGCATGAACCATTATTTAACAACAAGCAGAGAAGGTACAGGTAGGCACAGCCAGACCTGCAACCAGCCATGTGACTTTGCCTTCCTGACTCTCATGTCCCTGCCTCAAAGCAGAGGTCTCAACACCCACACTTTACAGAATTGTTGAGACAGTGAAAGTGATAGCTCCTCCCACGCAGGTTTAATCAGTTCATATTCTTAGTGACAATGTACGGGGTGTGTCCTTCATGCCAGTTTTGGAGGCTGGTGATCTGCATATGAACCTCACTAATACTGCCAGCATCTGAGTGATATCGGTGCAGCCACTCCCTTCAAAACTTAGTGAGGCCCAGAGCAGTGAAGTGATTTGCTCAAGGTCACACAACTAAGTATAGAGTCAGAATTCTAACACAGAAAGCTCTAAATCCAAAGCCCAGTGCTTTTTACCACTCTATCAGCGAGTGTTAAGACGTTTAAGAGATGGAAAATACAACAAAGGTACTTACACAGTAGGACTTTATCGTTCTCATATATCAAAAATTCAGATCTTAAATGATTCTAGGGTAGATCTCAACTGTGTCACGAAGGATTCTTGTGCTTCCTCAGTTACTAGGTAACTCATAGAATATGAAAGAAATGACACCAAGTGACCTTCGAGGCTCAGTCATAAAAGGCAACGTCAGTTCCACCAGGTTCTCTGGAACATACGTCAGCACCTAGAGTTGCCCCATCATGAGGCCACCCAACTATCCCATGAGGAGCTCCCAATAGGAGAGGGAGAAATGATGGTCACCCCAAGTGCTCTGGCCTCCCCGCTGCTGTCTCTAGCCACATCTAATAGGACTTCCAGCACACTGTACCCAATACCTTCCTACATGCTTGACCCTCAGAAATCATGTGGAATCATACAATAACTGCTGTTGCTCCAAGCCATTAAGGTTGGCGGTTACCTGTTACTTGGCAGTAGGTAATTCAGAGCCCATGATCAGCATAGACTAACCATGCTTTCTCTCCTGGAGCTGCATAAAGCCAGCTGCATACTACTGGGGTTATGTCAGCATGAAAGATGGGACAATGACTGTGGGAAAGGAAACCCACAATGTCGTCTACCTGCAGATGTTTTGAGATGAGAGAACTGACCACCGAATTCTGAGCAACCAGACAGTCCTGGGAGCTTTTTCATGAGCTGCACATAGCCTGTTACTCTGATTGCTACTCGGTATAATATTTATGTATGAGCTGAAAACATTAGTGGTTCTTGACGCAGGCCCCCAGATAATTAATGTGCTCTGCCCCTTGTTGTGAGCAGCTGATTAAATCATTCTGCTAACCTTGAGAATTTTGCTGAACCAAGCTGTTGCCAGGTTTCACAACACAGAAAGGAAAATATAGGCCTATTTTGGCCCTCTAGGGGCCCTTAAGAATCAAACATATACATAAATAACCACCAACTAAGGCAGAAAGAATGTGGGGTTCATATGAGAGCATGCCTCGGGTTCAGGGAGAGCTCTGAGCCTTGAAGTCATGCCTGAATTCGGGGCAGTGGGAGATGGCAGAGGAGACGCTTTGTGAAAATAGCAGCATTGCAAAGCCAGGCGGCTCCCTGACCACATATCTACCTGGTCGCTGCTTCCGGGTAAACTGCACTCCCATCCATCACTTTCTGTTCCTAGAACTTCTGAAACTCATTCTTGCCCCAAGGCTTTTGCACTTATGGGTGCTTTTGTCTAGAATGTTCAATCTCCCCTAATTTCTTCATGATTGTTTCCTTATAATTTAGATCTCAAATCAGATGTTACATTTTATGGCAGTTAATATTTGCGATTGTCAACTTGATTAGTTTGAAGAACTCCTAGAAATTTAATAAAGCCCACTTCCAGGTGTGTCAATGAGGATGATTCCAGAAATAATTGCCACATGAAAGCAAACTAAAGGGGGTAGACCTGCCCTAAATGTGGGTGGCTCTGCCTAGTAGGGTGGGGTCTACCTAAATATTTAGCACAACAGAGACTCAACCCATACCAATACCAAGTTCCCATCTGGCAGGTTAGAGGGTAAAAAGAACCAAGTCTTGAACAAAGGTCCCAGTGAAGCCTGAACAACTTCAGAACATCTCACCAGAACCAATTTAGTCTTTAGTAAAATCCACAGGGGTAAAGGGAAAGGTTGTGGTTTAGGGGCTGGGAGCTGCACTCTGGGTGCGGGGGCCTGCTGCTGGGAAATGGCAGAGAGGAAGTGGTCAAAGCCAGATTAGTTTGGGTGGTTTTCTTCTAGATGAACAACACCCCCTAAGACTGCCTTGTGTGTGAGCCCAAAGGGAGTGCCACTGTGCCTGTCCCATTGGGGGTGTCTTTCTGCTGCCTGATAAGGTCACGGGAGTTCTTTGCCTGCTGGTCCAGACCCTGGCAGCTGCACCACTCATCAGCTAGTGATTAGGGGACTCTGGAAGTGGTGCCTTTTGGCAGAACAATCTTCCTACTGGGCAAATGGCCCACAGTTGCCCAAATGCCAGCACTATACCCACGGGAATCTTGGATCTGCTCTGGCTCTGCTTGAGGGTGTGAACAGCATTCTTTCCCAGGCACTGGAGTGGGCCAGACCATCATTCATACTGCAATCGATGTATTTTATCCTGCTATAGCTCTGGTGATAGATAATTATTATGCTTCCATGGATAACTCAAAACAGGCACAAATGTCCCATTCTGGCCTCTCTAGACATGGGTTCAAATCCTGACTCCCTCCACGTGGAACTTCAGTTATACTCTGTCTTAATCAAAGAGAGAGAGAGAGAGAGAGAGAGAGAGAGAGAGAGAGACCTGTGAGGATGAGACGCTCTACTCTAAATCCCCGTGGGGTCAACAGATGATGCCTTCTGCTGCCTCTACGAAAGGAAGTTGGTTCTGCCCTTTTTTTTTTTTTTTTTTGGTCAATATCTCACGTTGTTACCCAGATAGCCTTGAACTCCTGAGCTTAAACAATCCTTCTTCCTCAGCTTCCTGAGTAACTAAAAGTACAGGTGTATGCCACATGCCTACCAGGAAGAAGGTTTTTGAAATAGCTGCAAGTCCTTCAAATAGACGGTGAAGAGGAGGTTTCATGGGCCCAGTGATACCCTCATGTCCATCCAGAGGGTTCACAGGAGAAAGGGAATGCCACTGGACACTTTCGTTCATCTTTTCTCATTTTACTATGGATTGCCCGTTCTACGTGCCCAGAGCTGGGACACAAGGTTGAAAGAGATAACTACTTCTCTGCCCTGCCTCCAGGGCAACAGAGAAGGAACTCAAATGAATAAATACCTCCAATCAACCTAATAATGGCAGCACATGTGAGCCGTATTAGCGGGAGCACTGGAGAAGGAGGCTTGCTAGTTTTTCCAAGGGCATCTGTTGCTATGTTCCAAGAATCCAGAATCTAGCGAAGTAGCGAAAGGCAAACATAAATACTAGAAATACAATTAGACATGGCAGCCATCAGCATCTGAGCAAAACCAAGCAAGAAAACTGAAGAAGGAACAGCCCGTGTCTTAGTAGTTAAGCCAGGTTGCCCAGAACAGAGAAGGATTTGAAATCTGGGAATTAGCAAGGACTATCTCAGATTTCTGGGTGTCTATGGCCCCCTAGGGTTTATGACCTGGGCTTTGGGCCCAGGCTGCTCCAGTAGTGGCTTTCAGCTTTTCTGTCCTCATATCTACTCTCAAGCTCACCCCATGCTCAGCTGTTCCTACTGTTCTCTGATGTGTCTACTGGCCTGAAACCCACCCCAGTCTCCCAAAAAGGTGGCGTCAAGGCAGAAATTCTTGGTTCTGTGCCCATGCAAGTTAAAAAGAAACGTACTTTTTCTTTTTGTTTGTTTTTCTTTCTCCTTGTACTTCTGAAAGTTCTGGCCCACACACCCAACCCTCTTCAGCTTCACAAACACAGGAACAGTAAAGGTGGGTCAACATCGCACATGGCTACTTCATTATTCATCTCCAGAGAAAAGGTAACTGAGGCTCAAAACAGTCAGACAAAAAAGGCAAAGGTGGAGCTAGCTCCAAGCTCAGGTCTCCACCAAAAACGCCACAGCTGCCATCTCCTCCCCACCACCGCTTAGAGCACCCAGGGTCATAAAGTGCTGCGAAAATGGCCTTCAGTGAAATGGTTGAAGAAATTGAAATTTCAATAAATTGTTCCTGGGCTCTTGCCATACAGCAGGCACCACTCTACACATCGAGTATTTGGCCACAAACAAGACACACACAGAGCCAGGGTTCTATGAAAAGAAATGAATGATAAACAGGAAAATAAATACGTGAACAAGAACATTGCTGATATTGTATATGCTGTAAAGACAATAAAATAGGGTAATGAGGTAAACAGTGTTAGGGTTTCAATCTAAGATGTCCCCTGTCTCAGTTACTTTTTCGTAGCTGTGACTCAATACCCAACACCCACAAACTTAGGAAAGGAAAGGTTTGTTTTAGCTCACAGTCTTGAAGGTCACAGTCCATGCAGGAGTGGCCGGCAACAATCAAAGTACATGGCAGAGAGAGGTGGAGGCAGCTTCCCCGGACAAACAGGAAGACAAGCTGAGGCTAGTTGAGACTAGTCCCCACCCTCCAGGAAGGCAGGTGCAGCTTATGTATCCTTTCAGGTCTC
>PVKB01008837.1:0-12625 GCA_004027205.1 Ctenodactylus gundi | reverse complement strand
AGAATGAAGGATGTTTGGTCATCGTTCTTAACCGAAAGTGCTTTATTTTTAAAGTAATGTCAAGGAAGACTTAGGTGTCCCTTTTATGTACAGCGTAGGCACTTTGTCGATTTTGGAAATGGGCTGTACAGCTGCTTTGCAAACGGTTTGCCGGTTGCCTTGGGGTGACCTGCATCGCCTCGGAAAAAGAAGTGTTCAGCTGTGCTCTCTTTAACAGCGGTGGGTGCATTGCCTTCATCTCAAACGGGTGCAGGTTACTGAGCTTATGCATTGAAAGTTAAGCTAAAAGTGAGTTTGTGTAGATCAAACCAATTTGTGTACGTGTTGCAACAATACTTCCCTCTTAAACCAAGACATATTTGAGATTCAGAGGTGTTCATCTCTCCTTGGGTTTCCAAGTAACTTCACAATTTCTTTCTTCTTTGTGAGACAGAGTCTCGCTTTGTAGCCCAGGCTAGCCTTGGACTCCAGGCAGTCCTCCTGACTCAGCCTCTCAGTGCTATTACCCGATTTATGTGGTATGGGAGAATTGAACTTAGGTACCGAGCCATTCCTCCAGTCCCTTAGATTTATTTTCGTTAGCACATGTTTCTTTCTCTCCTTTTTAAATTTTTATTTTGACGCAGGGTTTTGTTTTGTAGTGCATGTTGGCCCTGAACTCACTAGCCCATGCTTTCCTCGAACACATGGCAATACCCCTGCCTCAGCCCTCGAACACATGGCAATACCCCTGCCTCAGCGTCCCAGATGTTGAGATTACAGGTGTGTGTGGGCCAAAATGCTTGGCTAATGTTTATGTCATGCCGGGGAATTGAGCCCAGGACCTTGCACCCTAGGCAAGTGTTCCAACCACAGAGCTACTCACCCAGGCCCAACAACACTTAAAATCAAGTGCAAATTTTAATTTTTATAATTTTTTTCTATGTCCTACGATATCAAGGAATTATGCAAAAAGGATGCAAATTTTAAGTGTTACTGTTTTTGTTTCTGTTTTTTGAGATGGGGTCTTGCTCTTTAATCAAGGCTGGTACTGAATTCATTGTGTGACTCAGGCTGGTAGTCTTCCAGCCTCAGGTTCTCCGGTGCTGAGATTATGGAAATGTTCCACAACACCTGGCAAAATAGCTCTTTATTTAAAAACGAAGGACAAAGGTAAAAACTCCTGCTATCTAGAAGGGAGCCCTGATTGGGGTTTCCCCTCTAGGGCAGATTTTTAAATTATTGTTGTTTAATAAAGGAAGGCAAGATTAATTTTTCTTATTTCACTCTCTTTTTATTCTTTTATTGTTGTTATGTGTAAAATATTTCAGACATAAAAATGTTGTAAAGAACCCTAGCCAACATTTGTGTATCTATCACCCAAGTTTTATTTTTTGATTAGTATATATTTGCAATACCTAACGATAACGATCAGCTTGAGAAATTGGTGTATTTATTGTTCACATCTTGATCATTTCCCAGACTCACAAACCCCCTCGTTTCTTTTCTCTCTCCACAAAGTCTGCCTTGTTACTTTCTTCCACATCTCTTTAATGGTTTCGTTTTCTCATGTTAGACAAGCTATGTGATAATTAACCTTCTGCATCGATTCGTTTCATTAGGCATAGAAGTTTCAAGGTGTACGTATTCTCAAATTTATTCTTTATGACAGAGTAGCGCTCCTTTATGTAAATATGTCATCTCTTTGTTATCCACTCATCTGTTGATGGACTCACAAGCTGCTTCCAGGATTTAACTATTATTATAAGTTGTGCTGCTATGAACGTGGGTGTGCAGGGGTGGAGGAATGGCACAGCCTTGCAAGTGCAAGGCCCTGGGTTCAATTCTCCAGCACATCGTAAAGCTGGGTGTGTTAGCACACACCTGTAATCTCAGCACTCTGGAGGCTGAGGCAGGAGGATTGTCTGGACTACATTGTGAGTTCTTGACTGGCCTGGGCTACGTTTTTTTTTTCCCCCCACAACCTTACTCGCATTTGTTGTGTTTTGGCTTCTTCATTTTAGCCTTTCTTCCTGGAGTTAGGTGGAACTTAAGTGTTACTTTGATTTACATTTTTCGGATGGCTAAAGGTGCTGAGCATTCATGTGTTTGTTGGCCATTTGGGCTTCCTCTGGGAACTGTCCATTCATTTCAGTTGCCCATTTTCTGGTGGAGTCTGTTTTGGGGGAGCCTAATTTTTTCCAGATTTTGTATGTTTTTGGTAATAGACTTCTGTCTGAGGAGTAGCTAGGAGAGATTTTTTTCCTATTCCAGGTGCTCTCTTCACTCTGTTGATTGTTTTCTTTACCGAGCAGAAGCTTTTTAATTTGATATGTAATCCCATTTGTTGATTCTTGGCTGTCACCTTAATTCACAAAGCAATGCCTACTGCTACAGCCTCCTCGGCTCCCCTCCTCATTCCTCTCCTTCCTATTTGTAGGAAATCCTTAGCTTGTAAGTCATACCTTACCTTTAACTTTATTACTTCTTTCCCTGCATTTTTATTAATACGTGTATGTGATACATTATGTTTACAATGAACTTGAGTATTTTTGCACATGTACATCACACCAGCTTTACGATCCCTTCTCATTTTTGGCCCCCCCTACACCCTCTTCATCCCCTCTAACTCCCACTATCACACCCATTTTGTTCTGTACAGTGCCTTTATTCTGGGTTTCCCAAAGTTGTGTAATTTTGGAGTAAGATTTAAGTTTTTGAGCCATTTTAATATTTTTGTACAATGTTGAATAAGAGTCTAACTTCTTTTTTTTGAGACAGGGTCTTGTTTTACATTCTAGCTGGTGCTAAATTCACTATGTATCCTAGGCTAGCCTTGAACTCACAGGGAATCTTCCTGCCTCAGCCTCCCGACTGCTGGAATTATAGGCGTGCACCAATATGTCTGGTTTATGTGGTGCTGGAGAATAGAATCCAGGGCCTTGCACTTGCTAGACAAGTGCTTTAGCCACTGAGCTAACTTCATTCTTTTGTATGTGGATGTCTAGTTTTCCCAGTGCTGCTTGTGAAGAGTGTCCATTTCCTCATTGAAAGATTCTGGTACTCTTGTCAAAACTCATTTGACTGTGTATTAACGAATTTCTGGGCTCTCTTTTCCCTTGGTTTGCTTGTTTATTTATTTATTTATTGAGATAGATTCTCACTGCATATTCCAGGCTGGTTCTGAGCTTAACCATGTAGCCCAAGCTGCTGTCTTAACTCATGCAGTACTCCTGCCTCAGCCTCCAGAGTACTGGGATTACAGGCGTGGGATGCCATACCCATTTTATATAGGAATTGAAGCCAGGGCCTTTACTTGCTAAGCAGGTGCTCTAACTGCTGAGGTGTGCTCCCAGCTGGTCTGTGTTTTTATCTTTATGCTAGTACCGTACAGTTTTGATGACTGTACCTTTGTGGTAAATTTTGAAATCAGAGAAGTGCTAGTTTTTCAGGTTTCTTCTTTTGTTCTTTTTCAAGATTGTTTTGGCTGTTTGGAATCCTTTGAGATTACATATGAATTTCAGGATGACTGTTTCTTTTCATCTTTTTTTTTTTTTTTTTTTTTTTTTTGAGACAGGGTCTTGCTCTATAGTCCAGGCTAGTCCTAAACTCACTGTGTAGCCCAGACTTGGACTCAGTGGCAAGCCTCTTGCCCCAGCCTCGTGAGTGCTGGGATTACAAGCATGTGCCACTATGCCCTACTTTGTATAGTGCTGGGGAATTGAACTCAGGGCCTTGTGCTTGCAAGGCAGGCTCTTTAAGCACTGTGCCATTCTTACAGCCTCTCTTTATTTTTAGACAGTCTTGCTTTGTAGACCAGGCTTATCCTGAATTCACTGTGTAGCCCATGGATTACAAGTGAGCGCCACCACACTCAATTTATGTAGTCCTGGGAAATTGAACCCATGGCCTTGCTAGGAGAGCACTAAATTAGGCACCTCAGCCCCTCTTTTTTTGTAGAACAGTTTTTGAGGTCTTAGTGGAGATTGTGTTGAATCTGTAGATCACTCTGGGTTTTACTGACATCTTAACAACATTAAGTTCATGAATAAGGGTTGTGTTGACATTTATTCATGTCCTGGGCTGCAGGAATGGCTCAGTGGTTAAAGCACTTGCCTAGCAAGCTCTGAGTACCTGAGTTCAATTCCCCAGCACCACATAAGCTGGCCATGGTGTCACATGCCTGTAATCTTAATACTTTGGATGCTGATACAAGAGGATTCCCATGAGTCCAAGGCCAGCCTGGACTTCATAGTGAGTTCAGGACCAGCGTGGGCTACAGAGTGTGATCCTGTCTTTTAAAAAAAATTAGTCATGTGTTTAAGTTCAGCATGTTTTGTGGTTTTCTCTTTCTTTCTTTTGAAATAGGGTCTCATTTTCTAGTATAGGCTGGTCCTGGAGTCACTGTGTAGCCTAGATTGGCCTGAAATAGCCTCCTGAGTGCTGGGATTAAAGACGTATGCTATCATGTCCTCTTTATGTGGTTCTGAGGAATGGAAGCCAGGGCCTTGTGCTGGCTAAGCAAGTGCTTTAACTGCTAAGCTACACCTCAGCCCAAAATGTAGCATTTTTAATACAAAGCTGACATGCTTTCTCTACTAAATTATAACATAATCTGAACAAATTTTAGGGATAGTGGAGCTGTGAGCTGGGCCCACAGGCATAGGCTTTTAATCCCAGCATTCTGATGCTAAGGAAGGAGGATCATAAGTTCAAGGCCAGTCTGAGCAATTTAGTGACCTTACAATGCCCTATCTCAAAATTAAAAATCTTCTGGGGGCAACCCCTTTTAGGAGTCCCCTTTCCATTAGTGGAAGTTTTTAACCCTGACCTTTTTTTCTCCCCCAAAAATAAAAGCATTGTCTTTATATCTTGAAAAAAAAAAAAATGGGCTGGATATGTAACTCAGTGTGAAAGCCCTGGGCTCAATCCCCAATATCAAAAACAAAACAAAGAATAATGGAAATGGAATTCTGATAAATAAATTCAGAATTTTTATTTTAAGTTAAGCATGTTTTATAGCTTAATTATTTTAACATGTTTTCTAAGAAATTTAGGATTTTAGGTACTGGAGGAATGACAGGGCAGTTAAAGCACTTGCCTTGCAAGCGAAGGCCCTAAGTTTGATTCTCCAGCACCACATAAAGTTGGAGGCGTGGTGACACATGTCTATAAGCCTAGCACTCCAAGAGGCTGAGGCAGGAGAATTGCTGTGAGTCCAAGTGCAGCCTGGGCTACAAAGTGAGACCCTGTCTCAGGAGGAGGAGGAGGAGGAGGAGGAGGAAGTTATGTAGGATTTGAATATTGTACATACTTTGAAAAAAATGTTTCTGGAACCCAAGAGTCTGGTGATGGATGGTGCTCTCCCTTGGCAACATTGTTTAGTTCCCCTTTAAGTCCCCATCACCAGCGGTATAGTCACAACTTCACCTTCCACATTTGTCCTGCCTAATGTAGTTTATGACAATGTTGTTGGTAACCTGCTACCAGTTCTTGAATATCTTTGTGTGTTTCTTTTTATAGACCATTTAATTTGGCAGAGCGGAAAGCTAATGCTCACTCAGTAGTAGAATGTGATCACGTGCGAAAGGAAGTGAGTGTGGGAACTGGCGGACCGGCGGACAAGAGCTCAAGGAAAACATACACTTTTGATATGGTACTTAACCTTTCTTTTTTCTTCCTTTCCTTTTGTGACTGGTATTCGTATGTAGGGCTTTTGCACTGAGCTACATCCCCAGCCCGTTTTTTGTTTTTGATTTCAAGACAGCATCTCACTGAGTTGTGGAATTGTACAGCCTGGCGTGAAGCGTGTCATCCTCCTGCCATAGCCTTCCATAGTGCTGGGATTGCAGCCCTGTACCACCAAGGCCTATTTAACTTCTTCTTATAAAATAATAAAATAAGCCAGGCCTGGTGGCACAGGCCAAAATCCCAGCGCTTGGGGAGACCAAGGCAGGATTGCAAATTCAAGCCCAGACTGGACAACGTAGTGACTTGGAAAGACCCTGTCTCAGAAAGGGAGGCGGGTAGTTGGCGATGTTTCCACACATATAAAAATACATAAATAAATAGTGTTCTTGATTATCTACTGCTGTAAAGTAATCCAAAAATGTAGTTCTTTTGCAAAATGGTATGTTCTGCTGACTTTTTGAGTTTTCAGATGGTTTCTAATGGGCTGAATTAATACACAAGCAAAATTACCAAAATCGGCTGGATCTGGTCGTGCAGGCCTGTAATCCCAGTGCTTGGGAAGGCTGAGGCAGGAGCCTAGTCCTGACAGATTGGTGACTTAGTGAGACTCTGTCGTAAAATCAGAAATGCTGAGGATGTGCTCAATGCGAAGGTGTCTGGGTTAGATCCTGGTACCACCAGAAAAAAAAAACAAGGCATAAATCATTTCGTTGCCTCATAAAGACTTCTTTTTTCTTAATAGGTTTTTGGAACATCTACTAAACAAATAGATGTATACCGAAGCGTTGTTTGTCCAATTCTGGATGAAGTCATTATGGGCTATAATTGTACCATCTTTGCGTAAGTGAAACAACATTTTTCACTTTGATGAAAAATGTAGCTATGTGTTTTTTTGTTTTTTTTTTTAATGTAACACTTTTCTTAATCTTGACAGATATGGCCAAACTGGCACTGGGAAAACCTTTACAATGGAAGGTGAAAGGTCACCCAATGAAACATATACCTGGGAGGAGGTATTGTTTATTACATACTTTTACCTGTAATGTGGCAGAAGTTTAACTGGATAAAACTTGCTTATGGGCCTTTGTCTGGAACTGTAGATGATCAGCGTACCCATGTTAAATATAAGCTATGGTAACCTTGAAGAGTGTGGTGTGGCCAGGTGGCTTCTGCACACTTGTCCAGTTGTCGGGAGGTGGATGGAGGAGGATCTCTACTGTGAGGCTAGCCTGAGCTACCTAGATAGACCCTTTCCCAAAAGCCAAAAATGGTATATGACATGACATATACTTGTCTGTCTAGGAGAGAGGACCACTACATAGGGTATAGTTAGGGTGATCTGGGACAGAATTGTTGGAGCAGAATAAAGAAGTCCCCTTATTTGTGTAGGATGTGAACCCAGATTTCCATTCAATGCCTACAGCAGTAGATAACGCTGAACTTGATTTATTCTTTTTTTTTCTGTGTATGCATTCTATGATAAAGCTAAATTTATAATTTAGGCATAATAATAGAATACTCACAGGGCTGGGGGCATAGCTCAGGAGTTAAAGTGTATACCTAGTATGGGCAAGGCCCTGGTTTCAAATCCCCAGCACTACATGAAGATTAGCTGGGCATGGTGGCATACTGTCTTGTAGTTCCAGCACATGGAAAACTGAGGCAAGAGGATTACCTTGACTTCAACGTCAGCCTCAACTACACATTGACTCTAGGACCAGCCTGGTCTATAGAGTGAGACCCTACCTCAAAGAGAGAGAGAGAGAGAAAAAGAGAGAGATACTTATTTGGCAGGGAAAAAGGAGAGAGACAGAGAGAGTGAGAAAGAGAAATACCAGTAGTAACTAATAATAAAATATAAGAATTATAACAATGTACTGAAATAAAAGTTATATGAGTGGCAATTAAGTTAGACAGTGATTCTTTGAACACTAGGATCCTGGTATCAGAGAGTTAATCTGATAACCAACAGTGCTGCTGGGTGACCAACAGCAGGTAACATGTAGTATAGATACTCTGGAAAGGGATAATTCTGTGTCCCTAGCTAGATAATACAAGATTTCATCATGTTACTCAGAAAAGTTTACAGTTAGCTGAGTCCCCTGTAATATTCCTGTCTTCCAGGTTATTCAGGAGGCCGAGGCAGGGGGGTGGCAAGTTCAAGGCCCATCTGTGTAATTTATCAAGACTGTCTGAAAATAATATTTTAAAAAATTTTTTTTCCTCTTTTTTTGATACAGAGTCTTACACTGAGTTATAGGCTGGTTCTTAATTCACTGAATAGCCCAGGATGGCCTCAAACTCAGGCAGATCTCCAGGTTCAGCTTCTGAAGTGCTGGCATTGCAGACATATGCCACCAAACCTGGCTAATGGGTCAGTTTTCTGATTAAAATGGTGGCCTTTAAGCTGGGTGTGGTCTTATAGGCCTTGTAATCCCAGCACTCAGGAGGATTGCCTTGAGTTCAAGGGCAGCCTGGGCTCCATAGTGAGCTCAGGACTAGACTGGGCTACTGAGCAAGACACTGTCTCAAAAAAAAAAAAAAAAAACAGTAAGTTTGGAGATATAGCTTGATCTTCAATACCACAATTCAAAAAGGGGTTGGGTGGGGGAGGCTGGCGCAGATAGAGGAATAGCACAGTAGTTAGAGTGGTTGCCTAGCAAGCTCAAAGCCTTGACTTAGATTCTCCAGCACCACATAAACTGGGTGTGGTAGCACTTGCCTGTAATCCCAGCACTTGGGAGGCTGAGGCAGGAAGATTACCAGAGTTCAAGGCCAGCCAGAGAGAGAGAGAGAGAGAGAGAGAGAGAGAGAGAGAGAGAGAGAGAGAGAGAGAGAAAGAGATTATAAGTAGCTTTGTTCAGCTTGTGTCTGTGTAATTCTTAGGCAAGAATATGCCTAACAGGTATGAGAGAAGGTTTAAAGAACAGTGTTGAACAGATTTGTGGGTGTTTTTTTTTCATTTTATTTATTTAGAGACAGGGTCTCACTTTGGAGCCCAGGCTAACCTTGGCCTCACAGCAGTCCTCCTGCCTCAGTCTCCCAAGTGCTGAGATTACAGGGGTTTGACACTGAACCCCAGGAACCCAGGGCATTGGTGTTTGCTAGGCAAACACTCTAACTGCTGTGCCATTCCTCCAGCCCAGACTTGTTTTTAAACTTGCTTTTGCGCACAATTTCACCTTGGTACTCCTGGGGCTTAGTTCCAGGACATTTACCTCTTCTCACCTGTGTCATAATCCAAAGAAGCTGAAACCTCTTACATCAAATGATGTTACATTTTCATAAAATCTGTGTCCATCCTTTCAGGATCCTCTGGCTGGTATAATTCCACGTACCCTTCATCAGATTTTTGAGAAACTGACTGATAATGGTACTGAATTTTCAGTCAAGGTGTCCCTCTTGGAAATCTATAATGAAGAACTTTTTGATCTTCTTAATCCATCTTCTGAAGTTTCTGAGAGATTGCAGATGTTTGATGATCCCCGGAACAAGGTAGCTTGAGTCTTTGAAATGGAATATTTCTAAATTTTAACGTGAAGCTTTGAGAATTGAGTTTTTTGTTTTGTTTTAAGCCAATTTAATGAATGTTCTTTTGCTGTTTGGTCAGAGGGGAGTAATAATAAAAGGGTTGGAAGAAATTACGGTGCACAACAAGGATGAAGTCTATCAGATTTTGGAGAAGGGAGCAGCAAAAAGGACAACTGCCGCGACCTTGATGAATGCATATTCAAGGTCAGAAAGCCATGTTTCATCTTCTTTTTGGAAACATTTAGGGGGGAAAAAAGAAGAATTAGTCTCAAAACTTGAGAGGCTGAGAAAGGATTGCCGTGAGTTCAAGGCCAGCCCAGACTAAGATTGAGACCCTATCTCAAAAATAAATACATGAAATAAAATAAGGATTTTAGGGGAAATCAAATGGGGCTGATTCAAGGGAAATATTTCACCAGGATTTTGTACCATTAGGAGAACTTCAGTAATTAACTTCAGATTGGCACCCATATTTGGAAGACTTTTTTTTTTTTTTTTTTTTTTTTGAGACAGGATCTCTGTGTATTCTAAGCTAGTCCTGAACTTACTATATCACCCAGGCTGGATTTGAACACAGGGCAGTCCTCCTGTCTCTGCTTCCTGAGTGCTGGGATTCTAGGCTTGTGGCATCATGTCTGGCTGATGTGCTGGGGAATCTAACTAGGGCCGTGTACTTGCTAGATAAGTGCTCTAATAGCTGTGCTATTCCTTCAGCAAGATGAATATTAAATTTGGAATTACAGTTTATTTTATCCTATGTAGTACTTTTCTTCTTTTCTGTGATTTAAAATGATTGATATGTTTTTTGTAATATGATACTTAGCTGTGTATGGTGGTATGTGCCTTTAACCCCAGGTATTCTGGTGGCTGACTCGGGAGGATTACAAGTTCTAGGTTAGGCTGGGCAACTTAATGAGACCCTGCCTCACATAAAAATTCAAGGGGACTAGAGATATAACCCAAGGCAAGACTCTGTGTTCAATCCCTAATATTGCCAACAAAATTTAAAAAAATACTTGTAAAAATTATAAATAGCAAGGTCTCATGTTGCGTACTTGTAATTCTAGCACTCTGGAAGGCAAAGGAAGGTTTATCAGATTTGTGACTTAGTGAGACTCTGTCTCCAATAAACAATAAAAAGGGCTGGAGTAGAGTTCAGAGCAAAGGTCCTCGTTTCAAAACCTGGACAGACAGACAGACAGACACACACACACACACACACACACACACCACACCACACCACACCACACCACACACACCCAGGGTCCTGGGTTCAAACTTGGTAACAGAGAGAGAGGGAGGGAGGGAGGGAGGAAGAAAGAGAGAGAGAGACAGTGAGATTTAAATGACCCAAAAAAGACAAATGGGAAAATTACCGTACTCCTCACTAGTTGTCAGTGAAGGTAACAAACATAATGTTATTCACCAAAGGCCAGTGATAGAGAGGGAATAACCTTTGGACATCTAATGTTTGTCTTCCTCAGATTAAAGAAATTTAAAAAGAAGCTGAATGTCGGTGTTTAACATAAGGAACACCTTTGAATAATTTTATGGTGGGGGGGATGTAGGGCCCTGTGACTAGCAGGTGCTCTACTACTGAGTTTATATATCACGTTTAAAAATTAGATCCTGAGGTAAAAGCTTGCTAAGTTATCCATGCTAGCCTCACATGTTCCCTGATTCCATGGCTGGCTCCAGGACCGCCCGGCGCTGATGGAAGTGCTCTGGACCCGCCTGACCTATCCCTGGGCGTAGGGCCCTGCCCTGGACTCATCCTAGCCTGGTCCAGATCTGGGGCCTAGTGACTGACTTGGGATTCTGCACTGTTCTGGTAGTCCTTTCAAACTTTCAGTCCTGCCTCAGCCTCTCTAGTGACTGAAACTATAAACATGTGCCACCAACCCACAGCTCCTTTTTTTTTTCTTCAGACAAAGTGTTACTCTGTAGTCCAGTGGGATCCCAGTATAGCTTTGAACTCACTTTAATCCTGCCTCAGCCTTCCCAGTGCTGAGATTACAGGCCTGGGCCACCACATCAGCTTCAAGTCACTTCTTCCTGTTGTGTCCCTTGAGGCAGTATGTGCAGCAAAACAGAAACCTAAGCACGGTGTCATCACCTTCTATCTTCCAGCATCTTGTTATCCCATTTGATAATATCTTTCTCTAACCTTGTCCTGTAGACCTTCCTTTCCTGTTTTTACTATTATATAAGAAGCAAAGAATGTTTTACATTATAGTGAAAGAGCCCTTGATCTTGTTTTCTAGTCGTTCCCACTCGGTTTTTTCTGTGACGATACACATGAAAGAAACTAAAGTTGACGGAGAAGAACTTGTTAAAATCGGAAAATTGAACCTGGTAAGCATTCCCTTTAATAACCATTATTCTAGTCTTCCTTTTGTTGCTCTCAGCTTTGAGTACAAGGCATCACACACTTATATCTCCTACTTCCCCCTCCTCCCTCCCTTTCTCCCTCCCTCCCTTTCTCCCTCCCTCCCTCTCTCCCTCTGTTCTTTCCCTCCTTCCTTCCCTCCTTCCCTCCCTCCCTCCCTCCCTCCTTCCCTCCTTCCTTCCTTCCTTCCTTCCTTCCTTCCTTCCTTCCTTTCTTTGTATTGGAGCCTGGGCCTTAAACTGAACTACATCCCTAGCCCATTTTTCGTTTTGATTTAGAGACAAGATCTCACTTAGCTGCCCAGGCCAGGCTCAAACTTGGGGTTTCTCTGCCTCATCCTCCCAGGTGCTGAGATTGCAGGCCTCTGCCAGCAAGCCTGTGTCACTGTTGTATTCTTGACCAAAATTGCAACCTGCAGTTTTGTACTTCTAGATGAGACATTTGTAGTCACTGGGTCAGCTTTGTAATGGGATAAGAAATTTGTTATAGAGGCTGAAGGCATATCTCAGTGGTGAAAGTGCTTGCCTGGTGTGCCCAAGCCCCCAGGTAGCTGAAACTATAAACATGTGTCATTGTACTCTAATAAGATTAGCTTGCCCTGGTGGCACATACTTGTCATCTCAGCACTCAGGAGACTGAGGCAGGAGGATTGCCATGAATTCAAGGCCAACATGGGCTACATTGAGAGCTCAGGACCAGCCTGCTGGACTCCAGTGTGAGACCCTGGTCCCGCCATCACCACTAAAAAAAGAAATGTGTTACAGTAATTTCATTTTGTGGTTATTGTATTACATACAAGAAGGAAAAATCTGTGAGTCCAAACTCAATAGGTTTCTTTTTTATTTTTAAAATTAAAGGTTGATCTTGCAGGGAGCGAAAACATTGGTCGTTCCGGAGCTAGTGACAAGAGAGCTCGGGAAGCTGGGAATATCAATCAGTCCCTGTTGACTCTGGGAAGGGTAATCACTGCGCTTGTGGAAAAAACACCTCATGTTCCTTATCGAGAATCTAAACTAACCAGAATCCTCCAAGATT
>PVKB01008836.1:0-12632 GCA_004027205.1 Ctenodactylus gundi | reverse complement strand
GTCTTCATTATCTTCTGGTATATTTCTTCTCTGGTCTCCTCTAGTTGCTTTTCAAGGCTTGCTTTTTGCTTATCTATGTATTGGTGTAGCTCTTCTGCTGTCTGTTTTATTTCCTGCTTTAATTCCTGCTTTAATTCATTGAATTTCTGGGCCCAGAAATTGCCATCATTTTTGCCATATTCAGATGGCGACTGAGTAACAGCACTGCACAATGTCTCCTCATCAACTCACTTAAAAAGCCAAGAAGAAAGTTAGAAAAAGCGTGCTTGGTGTAGCTAGGAAAGACAGGAGCATCCCCCAAAACTGAAAGGCGACCAGCGGGAGGCCAGAAACTCCGAAGGACCATCAAAACTGGAGGGGAAAAAAATAATCCCCACAGTTAAGGAAACGGCCGCAGCCAGCTCCAAAGGGCAGGCAGCTGCGGACGGAGGAAAGCACATGGGGACCTGAACATCAGATGGAGCAGAGCTGGAAGAGAAGGGAGCTGGGAGAGAACGGAGCACACAACAACGGGAGAGGAAGCTGGGGGCGGGTCTGAAATCCTGAAGTCACATCAGATGAGGAGGAAAACAGCCGACTCGGTGCGGCCCCAAGCTGCTGGCATCCACAGATCACAAACAAGGTCCGGAGGCCAGAACCTCAGCCCGAGGTAAGCGTGGACCCGGATAAATGGGTATTATTGGCAGTGGGCGGCCCCAGCCTCGGAAGCACCAACCCACAGGTGTGTGTACTACAAACACAGCGAGGGCTCCCTCTAGAAAAGGCCCCAGGATCCCAGATCAGAAACAGGGCTCAACAGCCGTCGCAGGCAGTGACGTCAGCAGGAGCCATTTTCTTCCTTGCGCACCAGAGACAGTCAGAGGTAGCAGAACCATGGGGAAACATGGTAACAAATCTTATACAAAAAGATCTGACTCCCCAGGGGATGGTACAAGGGGTGCTGAAATCGCAGAACTCAAAAAACAGATGGGCAAGAGTGATGGTGACTTCTGGGCCCAGATAGCCAGTGAAATAAAGCAGGAATTTTCATGTATTCATTGGCCATTTGAACTTATTCATCTGAGAACTGCCTATTCATTTCTTTTGCCCATTTTTCAGTTGGATCATCAATTTTGAGGGGCTTTCTTTTCTTCAGTTCCCTGTATATTCTGGTTATGAGCCTTCTGTCTGAGGTATTGGTGGTGAATATTTTTTCCCAGTCCATAAGTTCTCTTTTTATACTGTTGATAATTTCCTTTGCTGTGCAGAAACTTTTTAATTTTGCATAATTCCATTAGTTAATTCTGGGGCTTATTTCTTTTGTTTCTGGTGTCATAAGAAAGTCCTTGCCTACACCTATGTCTTTTGGATGTTTGCCTAATTTGTCTGCCAGTTTTAATATCTAGGTTTTTGATCCACTTTTATTTAATTTTAGCACATGGTGAGAGGTGTGTGTCTATATTCATTCTTCTGCATGTGGATGTGTAGTTTTCCCAGCACGATTTATTGAAGAGGCTGTCCTTTTTCCAGTGTATGATTTTGGCTCCTTTATCGAAGATTAGGTAGCTAAGGGTATTTGAGTTTGTCTCTGCATCCTCAGTTCTGTTCCACTGGCCTACCTGTCTGTTTTTGTGCCAGTACCATATAGTTTTTACAACTATTGACTTATAGTATAATTTGATGTCTGGAATTGTAATGCCTCCTGCCTTAGTCTTGTTACTCAAGATTGCTTTGGCTACTCTAGGTCACCTTTGGTTCCATATAAATTTAAAGATAATTTTTTCAAGTTCTGAGAAAAAAAAATTGTTGGTATTTTGATAGGAATTGCATTGAATCTGTATATCATCAGTTTTGACAGTATAGTCATATTCCTTCCTTTTTTCCTTCCTGCCTTCTGTCTTTTTTTTTTTTTGAGACAGGGTCTTACTCTGTAGTACAGGCTGGTCCTGAACTCACTATGGAGTCCAAGGCAATCCTCCTGCCTCAGCTTCCCAAGTGCTGGGATTACAGGCGTGTGCCACCCCACCCAACTTATGTGGTGCTGGGAAATCAAGCTCAGGTACTTAGCTCTTGACTTAGTACTTGCTAAGCGAGCACTTTAACCACTGAGCCATTTCTCTAGCCCCTTATTAAGAATTTTTGCTTCAGGTTCCACCTGGGGTACCAAAAATTTTTTTTTTGCATCTATATTTATTAAGAATTTTTGTCTATAATTTTTCTTCCTGGTTAAGTCTTTGTCTGGTTTGGGGACTAAGGTATTGTTAGTTTCCAGAAATGAATTTGTTAGTATTCTTTCTCTTTCAACTTCATAAAACAGTTTGAGAATAATTGGAGTTAGTTCTTCCCTGAAGTACTGAGAAACTTCTGCTATGAATCCATGTGGTCCTAGGCTTTTATTTGTAGGTAGAGCTTTTATTACTGCTTCAATTTCTGTGTATGTAAAGATATTTTATTATTCAAAAGTTTTATGTCTTTTTCATTCTATTTTGGTATTTTGTATGTATCTAGAAAGTCATCCATTTCTTCTCAGTTCTCTAACTTGTTAGAATATAGGTGTCCAAAATAATTTCTCATAATAATCTGAATTTCTGCAAGGTGACTTTCAAAGTGCGCTAATCTGTGCTTTTTCTTGCCTTATTTTGGTGAGATTAGTCAGTCTTGTTTATTTTTTCAAAGAACCAGCTCTTTGACTCATTAATCCTTTTATTGTATTTAATTTCAATTTCTTTTTTTGTTTAGTTTCAGACCTGATCTTTATAATTTCTTTTCTTCTACTTCTTTTTTGGCTTTGATTGCTCTTGTTTCTCTAGGTCCTGAAGGTGCATCGTTAAGATGTTTATTTGTGACGGTTCTGTTCTTTTCATGTGTGCATTTATGGCTATGAATTTCTCTCTAAATACTGCTTTCATTGTGTTCCTTAGATTCTAATATGATGTACTTCCTTCATCATTTAACTCTATGAAGGTTTTGATTTTTTTGTGATTTCTTCTTTGATCCTTTGTTTGGTCAATAGTAAGTTGTTTAGTCTCCCTGTATTTGTGTATTTTCTTCCATTTCTTATTTCACTATGATCTGAAAGTATACATGAATTATTTCTAGTCCTTTGTATTTATTTAAACATGGCTTATGACCTAGAATATGATCTATTTTAGAAAATGTTTCATATTCCATGTGCTGCTGAGAAGAACATGTATTCTGTTGATATTGGGTGGAAAACTCTGTAAACATCTGTTATGTCCAAGTTTTCTATAGTGTCATTTAACTATTGTATATCGTTGTGGATTTTCTATCTTGTTGATCGGTCTATCTGTGATAATGGAGTATTAAAGTCCCCTGCTATAATTGTATTGGGGTCTATATAACCTTTCAGATCTAATAATTTTTGGTTTAAAGAATTGGTTGCTTCAAAAAACTGTTGGCAGCATATATATTGATGATTGTGAATTTTTCCTGCTATATTGTTCCATTAACCAGTATATAGTGGCCATCTTTGTCTCTCTTAATCTGTTTTGTTTTGAAACCTGATGAATCTGAGTCTAATATAGCTACCCCTGTTTGTTTCCTGGGTCCTGTTGCATGAAATATTGAATTCCTCCCTTTTATCTTCAGTCTATGAGTTTCCTTGTGGGTAAAGTGTGTCCCTTGTAAGCACCAAATTGTGGGCTTGTGTTTTTTGATCTAGTCATCCAGTCTATGTTTTTTAGTAGGTGAATTGAGGTCATTCACAATCAGAATAATTATAAAGGTATATTTGAGATGTCCTGCCATCATTATGAATTTTCAGCATTATTTACTTTACTTAGTTTTTTGTCAGCTCATTCTCCTATATCTGTTGTTTCTTTTTCTCTGGGGTCTTTGGTGTCACTAGCCTCCCATTCACTTAAAGTTTCGTTTAAGTATTCTCTAGAATGCTGGTGTAATGTCTACAAGTTTCTTTAGGCTTTTTATACCATAGAAAGTTTTAATTTCTTTCTCTAATTTAAAAGATAATTTCACATGATGTAGCAGTCTGGGTTATATTCTAATAGTGCTTGGATGATATTGCTCCATTATCTCCTGGCTTTTAGGGTTGGGGTTGCGAAATTAGCAGTTATCCTGAAGGACTTATCTATGAAAGTCTCCCTCTGTTTTTCTCTTACAGCTTTTAAAATTCTCTCTTTACATTGGACCTCTAATATTTTAATTATAATGTGTCATGATGAGGTTTTCTTCTGATCAAAGTTGTTTGGTATTCTATATGCCTACAGTAGTTTAATGTTCACTTCTTTCCTTAGATTTGGAAAATTTTCTTCCATAACTACATTGAACATGGCCTTTAAAGCTTTTTGTTTTGTCTTCAGTTTTCTCTTGTACTCCCATAATTCTGAGGTTGTTTCTTTGAGTTATCCACCAGCTGTTGCAACCATTCTCTTTCTACCTTTTTTGTTTTGCATTCTTTACTGCCAGTACGGTCGAGTTCAGCCACTTTATTTTCTAGGTCTGATAATCTATTCTCAGAATGCTTATACTGGTACTTATTATTTTCTGTGTGTTTTTCGCATCCTGAGTGTCAGCTTTTAATATTTTTATATTTATGCTGAGTTCTTCTCTATTTTCTTGTATTGTCTTCATTATCTACTGGTTTGTATTTTTATTTTCCTCTAATTTTCTGCCAATGTTTTCTGAAAGCACTACTATGTCCTGGTGTAGCTCTTTCAAGTTCTGTTTCTTTTCCTGTTTCAATTCTGAGAATTTCTGGGCCCAGAAATTATCATCCTTTTTTGCCTTTTTCATCTTTCGGTTCTGCTATTTTGTGATCCCTGGTATTTCGTGAGGTGTCAGGTCTTTCTGTAAGTGGTTTATTACCACATTTACTCATGGTTTTGTTACTGTGAGTTGATGCTTTGGTATTATTGATGGGCTCTCTTTTCCTGAGATTCTTGACTTGACTCTTTCTAAGTGTTACCTTGACTGAGTATTTGTTAATGTGACTTAAATATGAAGATCCTTAATGATATTAGCATCTAGAATTTGAGTAAAGGTTTAATATTATTAACAACTAATTAGCAGGGTCTGGTAACATTGTATATATTTTTCTCAAAACAGTAATGATTGCAATATTCATTCAGTATACATATAATTGAGCCTAGAGTTGACTTATTGAATTGCAGTATTGATATTGATAGTATGACACAGACCTTAAAATAATAATGCTCTATGTTGTTTTAGATCCACCCAATATACTACTTTTATTTATTTTAGCTACCTACAAGTTATATATTTATACTAACCCAGTATTAATATATACACCTAGTCCCTGCTTAGTGTTCTAATTACCATCCAAACTACCCAAGATGATTTCTATGTACAATTGTGATGATCTATAAAAGGAATTAGTTCATGGTGCCACTATCTTATTGGTAGAAATACATACGCAGAACTGTGTTACTGATGTGTTTCTAGCCAAATAGTGTACAGATAATATGTCTCTATTGATCTTTCTATATAGATGAGAATTATTGCTACTTATCAGTTCAAATACTAGAGGAACTGGAGTAGGGAAGGTGCAGATTAGGACTATGTGTTAATTTTATGTGGGACTTGGAGAGTAGACAGGTGTTTGTATGATAGAGAAAAGCCTGGAGATACTCCTACCCCAGCCTAGAGTTGACAAAGAGAGAAAGCTCTCTGAGTAATAGTACTGAGACTTAGGGGAGTGGCAGAGTAGGGGAGAAGAAGGGACAGAAGAAAAATATAAAGAGAAAGGAAAATAAAAGATAAAAATTCATATAAAGGTATAGCTAAAGTCCAAGAACTCATTCTGGGGCTTAACAAAAAAGCTATAGTACACAGTAAGGGGGAAAAGAGGAGGAGTAATAAGGGGAGAAGAAAAGAGATAGTATAGAATAAAAATGGAATCCAATCGACAAAAGAAATGCCAAAGCCCGAATTAATCAATTAATCCACTAGCAGCACACAGTCCTATAATCTAAAACTATGAAGCAAAATAAAGAAAAAAATAAAAGAGAAAAAAAGGACTAATAGAAAAAACAACAAAACAAGAAACCCAGTTATTTCTCTCTGAGCTTATGTGGAGCTGGTTTTAGATGCTGTTGCCTGATGAAATCACCCCACTGTTCTCTTTCTCCCAAGGGACTCCTCTCATTTTCGCCTTTTTGATGCCCCCCTCTGATCAGGGCGGTGATGGGCACAGTGGGGGCACATTGCTAGGCTCCTCTCCCTGCATGCTCCTCTCCCTCTCCTATTGGGTCCTCGTGGGGATGGACACATTCTTCTTGCAGGCCCACTGTCCCAGTGGGGCACATTTGGGAGAGCACTGCTTCAGGAACTCCCCTGGCAGGCCCAGCAGGGTGGGTATATGCCTCATGATCAGCACGTCTCTCCTGGTCTGCAGTCCTAGTGGGGCACAGTTGCGGGTGGGCTGCAACAGGAGCTCTCCTGACATCCCTGGCAGGGCTTGATGCGCTCTTCTTGTAGATCTGCCGCCCCAGCATAGTTGGGGGTGTGCTTCTTTCTGGGCTCCCTCACTCGATCCCAGCTCCCTCCCTGTTGGTGCTGGTCCATTTTGCTACCTGCTCGGAGGGCTCTTGGTGGCCTGCTATTATTCTGTTGCTTGGGTTAGGTGGGTGGGCAGTTTGTAGTCTGCTCACCTTTTTGGCTTTGTGCAAACCATGGACCTCTAACCACTGACCCCTCTCCTCTCCAGGCTAGAGGGCAGGAGCCTGCTTCTGCTTGTCTGTGAATTGCTTTCCTGGGGCTCATACTGCCATGTAGATGGGTGAGAGGACCCCACATGGGGCTTCTCCAGTTGTGATTGCCTGGCTTCATTTTTACATCTATTCCTCTGGTTATGTTATAGATTCCACTTGTATTTTTTATTTCTTTAGGGATAGTTGTTCTAGGACTCCTACTCTGTCACCACCTTGACTGGGAGTCTCTTTTTTCTCCATTTCTGTACACGCCAATATTCACTATCACAAAGAAGATGCTAGGATTCTGTAGGCATGTAGGTACACTACACACATATTATTTAGTTAGTTACTTTTCCTCACCTTTATTAGTGCACATTGGCAGTATGGATTAATGGGTTTCATTCTCATAGATGTGCACATGCTCATAACTGAACTTGTTTGTGTCATTTGAACACATTCCATCACCTGGCCTCACATTTCTACATGGTTTCACTTTTCTCTGAGGAGAAGGAGGTCAATATGCATCATGTAATCTCGTAATCATGCCCCCTTACTGATCCTAACTCCCTCTCCTCTTCTCTGCTGCTCATCTATTAATTTTCCAAAGTAATCCGCTTGTTCATCCAGGTCTCAGATTTTCTTTCTCAATTTGTCATTTAATGAGTTTTTAAACATGTAATTAATATAAACTATATATATGAAAACATGCAAATTTCCTAAGTACCGACATATGAGACATACATAGAACCAAAACCACAAAAACCTTCACTTTTTTCCTATTTATTTGTAATGCTTTACTTGAGTTTCTTCTTAGCCTTTTGGGCTATTTTAGTGTGGCACATCCGAATCTTTGAATATTGAAAATGAAAAAGTGTTATATGTCTTATGATTAAAATCACAAGCAAGCGTTTTTCAGAGAGTTAAAGCATCAAGTGATCTAATTACATATATCAAAGTAAGTATGTTTCACAGAAAAAGCTAACTTCATGTACATCAAAGATCTAGTGGAATCTAAAATCATTTGCTCATCTTTAGGAAAAAAATCCATCATTGAGAAAATAAACATTTGCTGTCCTTCCCTCCAATGGGTGCCAAACACTTGATGATTCTTTTGTCAGCACTAATAAGAACCAGAGGACTAAGTGTGGCATAGCCATTGCCCACCAGCATCAGGACACAAAAATGCATTGGATCACTGTTCCACAACACTCCAGAAGTGGTGCTGGTAACGCAGTCCAGGAAGCACATGACCATAAAGAAACTCACGAGCAACAAAATAGTTCTGGAGGCCCTTTGTTCTGGGTATGCTTTTGGAGCGAGGCTGGTGCTGTGAACATGCTGGCACTGCCTTTTGTGTCGGCTCAGGAGAATCACCATGTACCCACTTGAGAGGACCAAGAGCCCCATAAAAGACACATCCTTGAAGGTCATCAGGGAGAAAGATATGTACTTGAGTACATCACTAGTATGTCAAAGTGAGCAGGACTGAGTGACAGACAGAAGACGGTGTGAGGTCACATTAGGGGCAGCAACAATGGAGACTAAGAAACGACCACTGGTCAGCATATTGAAGACCCATAAAAAGAGAAAGCACCACAGGCTCTGATATGAGGATTTATGTTTAAACTTGGCCAAACAGGAGCTCCTGGGGCTGAGGGTGATGGCTTGGAGCACACTCAGGAGGCAGGTGGTACAGATGGAGAGTCCTTCCATCAGCCTGTGCAAGAAGATAACTGATTTACATGTGATGCCATCCCATAATTTCTTAAATCAAAACATGTCTGCGGAAATAAAACCCACTGTTAGCAGCATCACTCTGTGGATAAAGGCCAAGTGACCAATTGTCATGTTGGTAGGCTTTGAAGTATGCTCCAGGAAAAATGTGAGGGCATGAAAGAGAAATAGGACAGCATTGGCCATGATCCCAATGAAGATTTCAAACAAAAACATGTTGTATATATCAGTAAAACTGAAAAATCTGCTGTTTTTATTCATCTTTGTGGGGAAAGAAGCATATGTTGTATATCTGAGGACAAAATCAAGTAAACTCCTTTATCACAAATCATAATAATTTCATCATTCTCATATGATGAAATGTAGATTTATCCCCTTACAGACCTCACACCTTCCTACAGGCATCACAGCTCTTTCCCTGTCTCAGAACCTCACAGTTTCAGCTGGACTGTGTGATTCAGTTCTGGGCTCCCATAGTACCTCAACAATAAAACTGCCATAATGGAAATACTTTCCAACTTTTGTCTCCTTCTGGTTTTTGAAGTCCAGTGCCTTCCGAGTCTTGGTATCTTCATTCATATATTCAGCAATTTAAGGTTGGTCCTTGTGATTTACCCTGAAAAACAAAACAAAGCAAAACAAAACAATCTAATCATTTGCCTATCAGAGTTCTGTGGATCACATGCTATCATGAAGTTGACAGCCTCTAATTGGTATTTTTTGGCATCAGTTAACTGTACTTAATTCATTTAAATAAAGGAATAAATCTAATATACACATATATTTATATTTATATTTTATTTTTATTATATATTTTATATTTATTTATTTATTATTATATATAATATATATTTTATTATATATTTTAAATTCCAAATTTTATAACTTCTTGTAAACATATGGCTTGGGGAATCAATGACCATCTACACCAATTTTGGCCTCTTTTTCTTTCCCTCTTATCTTTCCCGTGCTCTCTTCCCACTCTTAGAGATTCATCCCTTTCCTAGAAAGACAGATATGAAGCATTTGAAAGAAAATGGGGTCATTTTGAGTCAATAGTCCTCAGTGAAATGAACCAAACACAAAAGACTGACAATCGACAAATGTCCTTCTTATAAAATTCACAAAAATAATTGCATAAAAAGGCTCAGACGTGAGAGACAGGGTAGGAAGAGGGGTGATGAACTGCTGGGAAAGGGATGTATCTCTAATTGGTCTTAACTTTCCTGCAATTATGCATAGCACACACATTTATTTTTGACATCCTAATTTCATGTAAGTTACAAAATTATACATGATATTTACATGAACAATGTTAATAGATACACAGTGTGATTGTTAAGGGGATTATGTCAACTTGAAGGAATTAGGGAACACATCCGTGGTACAGTTTATAGGGGTGTGTGTGTGTGTGTGTGTGTGTGTGTGTGTGTGTGTGTTTGTGACTTGTAGGCCAATGACTGAGAAAAGAACATCCACCCCGGATTTGGGATGCCCAAGTGGCAGGTCAAACTAAATAAAAGAAATAAAGAAATGTGATTGTTACAGCTTTCCCTGGGAAAACTCTTGCCTTTGCAACTATCTATGCACATCAACTTGCGTGTGTCTACCTACATGTTGCCAGTCTTCAGTCTTCAGCCTTCACCATTGTTCTCTGAACAACCAAAATCTGCATCACCTGAAGGAACCAAGATGGTAATGACATCTCAGCTCCAGGAAAAGGCTGTTCCCAAAGAAATCAACCAGCCAGGCAGATAGCTGCAGGAAAGTGTATCTCAGAGCTACAAAGATACCGAGAAATAAGAGGTGAAACCAAATTTGGACATTACAGGCTGGAGAGGACCCAAGTGGCTGGGTCTACCCCAACCCTCCACAGAAGGCTCAAGGATAATTGATCCCTCTGCAGTGCACTTTCAAGTTCACATTAGGACAAAGGAGCTGGAGGTCTTAATACCCCGGGGGCACTAGAAACTCGAACAAACATGAGGAATTTGTTGTCCTCCCCCATGTAGAAAGTGCAAGGGTGTCGTGGAGTCAAGCATTAGTACCACCAAAAGCCACAAGGCGGGAGACATAAAAGAGATAAAGGGAGAGAGATCCTATACCCACTTAACCCCACCTCATACCATTCAGCAGCTGGAGGAGAGGGCAGGAAGTTATACTCCCAGGCTTTACAGCCAACTGCTGAAAGAAAAAAAAGAAAGGACACAGAACTGTTATCAGGAAAGAGAGGAGAATTGCACTTAACAGGGCTGGCAGTGCCTGAAGCTTGGCCAGCACTTAAAAGTAAGGTATATCCAATCGCACTCCACTCTTCACGAGCAGATCAAAACCCTGATTTTCACTCAGGCCCAGGGTGAGAGAATCAGAGACCTGCTTCCCACTTACTGCCCTCAAGGGACACCAAGAAACCACAGATACAGAAAGGGAACAGAAAAATGATTTCAAAAAAAAGCACCACAGGCTACCTCTATGAGTCACGAAGAAGAACAGAATCGTATCCGGAAAGGAAAGGGAGCTTTGCTCCTGACTGCTTTGAGCAGCTTGGGTCTGGGGCTTGACACTGAGGAGTCAGACATCCTTGAATGCTAGATACCCCCTGTAACACTGTTCTCTATGCACAGTGCACATTGGTTGGTCCTTCCTGGGGCTGAAGTGAAGTTAGAGATGCCATGGGGCTGTCTCATAACTGTGTGATCTCCCTGTGCTCCCAATATGCCTGCACTGTACTCCCCATTCATGTCACCCTCAACCCTGCACGATCCACCTGAAGGCCAGATAGTGCCAGGACAGGCAACTTTAGCCACAGCGGAAAAGCCTTTCTAAGGCTGACCAAGTAGCAACTGTCAGTTCTGAAAGTGTAAAGTAAGTGAGCTGCAATGAGAAACCCCACTTCAGTGACCCAGACAGCATATTGCCCAGCTAAGGGACAATACTTTCAATACCAGAAAACAGAGATTACTTATAAAGCTACCACAGGAAGCCAAAGGAACACACTATAGGAAGATGAAAAAACAGGGGGTCAAAATGCTTCAGAAAGCCCTGAGCTCCCAAAGAGAGACCTGGATAGAACCGGGAAGATCCAAGTTTCGTAAACTTTGAAAAAAATATTTAAACTGCTGAAAGAATACAAGACGAACTCAGACAACAAGCTACACAAGGTACTTAAAGAGTTTTAGAAAATTTAACCAAAGAACTTAAGGAGAAAACACATGCAAAAGTAGCAGAGGTACAGAAATCAATACAGGAAATGAATGAAAAATTCACTAAAGAATTCCCAAAATTCTTTCATTTCATAGAGATGAAAATCTCTATGGAAAAAAAATAAAAGAAGAGTATCAAGAGATGTAAACCACTACAAAAACTTTAGGGAACAAAACGAAGCAAAATGAGGAGAGAATTTCTGATTTAGAAGACAAGACCAAAGTAATTGTCAACACTGTTAATAATGTTCCAATAATGCAACATCAACAAAAAAATGGAATACAACAGGTTATAAAAGTCTCAGAGAAACTTAATCTCAGAATATCGGGAATACATGCAGAAGAATGAATCTAGTCACACACCTATCACCATGCACCAAAATCAAATCAAAATGGATTAAAGACCTAAACATTAAAAATGAAACACTAAACCTTCTGGAAGACAAAGTAGGCAAATTTCTAAAAGACATAGGGGTAGGCAAAGATTTTCTTGACAAGATACCAAGAGCAAAAGAAATTATCCCCATTATCAACAAATGGGATCTTGTCAAATTAAAAAGTTTCTGCACAGCAAAGGAAATTGTCAACATTGTAAATAAAGAACCAACAGACTGGGAAAAAGTATTCACCACCAACGCCTCAGGTAAGAAACTGATAACTAGAATACATAGGGAGCTAAAGAAAATTAAGCCCACCAAAATAAAGGATCCTATTGAAAAATGGGCAAATGAAATGAAGAGGCAGTTCACTCAGGAAGAAGTACAAAGGGCCAACAGATACATGAAAAGATGCTCAACATCTCTAGCCATAAGAGAAATGCAAATCAAAACAACGCTAAGATACCATCTCACTCCAGAGAGAATGGCTTATATCAACAAATCAAATAGCAATCAATGCTGGCGAGGCTGTGGGGAGAAAGGAACCCTCCTGCACTGCTGGTGGGAGTGTAAATTCGTTTGACCACTCTGGAAAGCAGTATGGAGAGCTCTCAAAAGACTAGAAATAAATATCCCCTTTGATCCGG
>PVKB01008835.1:0-12376 GCA_004027205.1 Ctenodactylus gundi | reverse complement strand
GGAAAATATATCATACTAATTTAAAAAATAGGGCTGGAATTATATTTTAGACAATTCAGATCAGTGTTAGAAACAATCAGTGACACAAATGGAATTAAAGAATAAAGAAATCAGTTCTGCTAAAAGGCATTGCATCTCAGCCACAGTCACTGTGAGCTGTGTCACAGACGCTGAAGACGTGATTCCACCCTGGCCAAGAGAAAGCTGGCTCGGTCACCACATTTGCTCTCAAGACTAAGTGTGAAGGTACAGTGGTGAAGAGAGTGAGATTGGAAAAATGGACACATCAGTGACAAAACCTGACAAGTTACACAAAAAGTACTTGAAAATAGATCAGAACCCGAAGTGTAAAATTCAAAATTAAAAGCTTCCACGGTAAAACAGGACAGAAATGCAGGTTACCTTAGTGTTGGTGATGAGATTTCAGACATAAAACAGACAGCACAATTCACACATGTATTGCTTCTCTAAAAGAAATCTATACATTGCATTTTATTAAAATGACAATTTGCTCTGTAAACGGTTCCTTGAAAAGGGCTACAATACAAGTCCCAGTCTGCAAGAAAATATTTTCAAAGCCCGGAACTGGGAACATTTGTGGTTCCAAATTTATGAAAAAAGTCTTAAAAAAACAACTATGAGACAAATAACAATCCAATTTGAAATGGTCGAAACCTAAATATTCACCGGGCTATACAAACAGATGGCAACTAGGATACAAGAGATAGATGCCCAATGTGATCTTTTGTTTGGAAAAGGAAAACTAAACCAGTTATACGGTATCATTGATTAGAATGGCTGAAACAAAGCAAGTAGGGGTGGAGAGCCAGGCATGAGGAACTTCCGGTCATGGCTGGTAGACTGCAGTCAACACAACTGCTTTGCAAGATACTTGGGAGGTTCCTTATAAAATGTATAATAATGTTTCTGTTTTTTAAACTTAATTTAATCAAACCATGTATTCTTACATTATCACATATATACTTAAAGAGGTGTTATTATATGGAAGCAAAATATTTCATTTGACATCTATGACAGAATTACTTAAAGGCATTTGTGTATTTTAAAATAATTTGTAGTTTTAATTTGATCCATTATATGGAATAATAGAATGAGCATCTCTAGGTACATATTTCGACTGTATATTATTTCAAAGCTAAATTTCTGGAGTTAGACATAATGGGATAAAATAATTTGAATATTAAAAATCTATATACTTGTATGTATCTGTCTCTATTAAAAACGTGTGGACTGGGGCCTTAGCTCAGCAGTTAAAGCCCTTGTCTAGCAAGCACAAGGAGCTGGGTTTGATTTCCAGCACCACATGAACTGGACGTGGTGGCATACACCTGTAATCCCAGCTCTCAGGAAGATGAGGCAGTAGAATTTCCATGCACTGAAGGCCAGCCTGAGCTACATAGGGAGTTTACAGTCAGCTTGAATTGCGAAGCAACACCCTGTTTCAAAAAAAGAGATAAATAAAAATAAAACATAAAAATTGAAAAGTTTAAACAGATGAATTTTTCTGAAGTTAAACTGAATTTAAGCCTACACTATTCTGAAAAATAAACTTCTTAGATTCTTTTGAAATATTTGTATATGTTATAGTTTATATAATTAAACTACTTTTTGATTGTAGTCATAATTTTGATCAGTTTTCTACTTTTGTCTCACATTTTTATTTATACTGCTATTAACTTATTTTAGCTTTCAAATCTTAAGCAATTTTCTATTCTTCTTTTTTCTTTTTACAGAGGGCTGCTCTGTTGCTCCTTTATAAATTCTTTTAGAGCTTTTTATTCTATTAGCTTAGTTTCCATTTTCTTGGAGATATTTATTACCTTTCAATAGGACGTTCTTACTGACTAACAAGATTAGAAGTGATCTTTTGGAAGAGAAGGGAAAGAAAGAAAGGAGGAGACAATCTGATAAAATCAGACTGATCTGTAGTTTATTTAATTACCCTCCATTCAGAAGCACAACACCAAGTTTAACACCAATCATACCAAAGTTTTAAAATACATCTTATTTCAAGAGTGGCATAATATTTCAAACCGGGTCATGTGCTCGAGCTACACTTTATCAACAACACTGTACCCCTGAAGAATGTGTACAATTTTCAGCAGCCTCTTTTTTCATTTACAACAAGAAGTGCTTATACTATGGCACCTATCCCACAATCAAATTAAATTTTTAAAAGACGTAAAGTAGGATAGAAGGAAAGAAAGAAACAAAGAAACGAAGAAAAAGAAAAAAGAAGAAACAAGAAAGAAAGAAAGAAAGAAAAATTATCTTATCTATTGCTATGACAAAATACTCATTTTTATATGGCTCATGTTTTCAATCCACAGTCACCTGGCTCCAAGAAGAAATATCATAGCTGCTGGGAATGGTGAAGGGGAAGAGGACCCTTTATGACAGCCAGGAAGCAGAGACTCGGGGTGAAAGAGCCAGAGAGAGAGGACGGGGGCAAGGTGGAGCTCTTAAGCCATGTTCCCAGTGATCTACTTCATTTGACCCCATTCTTGGGCTCTCACAACCTCCCAAAATGCCATCAAATTAAGAATCCACCAGTGAACCAACTGTTCATGACTCAACCACCCTCCTAGAGCCCCTGTCACGTCATATCAAAACCTCATTCCACTCATGGTGTCTTTCATACATATACACTAAGGAAACGGTGATTAAAAATATTGAGTATTTTTATTGATGATTCGCATGTCTTTTTTGAGGAGTTTGAGTTGTATTTGCACATTATTATCATTGAGTTTTGGAGTTTTTTATATGTTCTGGATCACCTCCTGCCACATGCAGTTTGACCAGGCTTTCTTGGATCTGCAGGTGGTATGTTCACATGGTTGACTGTTCTATGAGAGCTTTGCATTGGCAATGGCTATTTCTGAGAAACACGTTTTTAGCCTCTACTGTATAATTTTAAGCTCAGTTTTCCTTAGTGCTTTCCAGAGCATCTGTACCACAAACAAATTTCCCATGTGTGGACAGGATGGCTTCTAAGGCCTACTTTCTGTTCTGGCTCTGTGGTCTGCCTATTCTCCCTTACAGCGAGATGGCACCTTCACCTGAGAAGGCACCGCCACCTGAAGTTGGGGTCAACAGTAGTAAGGTTCTTCCACATTGTTTTCCTCTACCAAAGCACACTGGGTGCCTGTGACTCTCTGTCTGTCTTTTCATGTATGTTTTACCGTCAGCTTTGTCAGTAAGCTAACCAACCTCAATCAGAATAGCTGTCTGGATTTGACTCCAACTGCTGTTGATCCTCGGGTGACCTCAGGCGTTGCCCCAACTTCTCTGCATGGAGTTTCCAGTGTCCAATCTCAAAATATTTCCCATTGGCTTAGGCATGTCAAAATGCCCCTGCAATGCTTTGCAGTTCTTAATATGCGTACAGAAATTTAATAAACTATTTATTACATATATTTTTCATTTTATCTTTCACTGTAGTGTTTTTGAAGTGATTATACATAACAATGAAATGACTGCAGAAAGCTGAACCTCAAGTTCCAGTTATATTAATTCATTGATAGATATTTTAAAATTTTTATTCACATAGTCATCCATTAATTCACTTTGCTTTTACAGCTTTGTATGATTTCTGCTTTCTCTTTAAATGTAAAATTTAGTATGCTGAATAAACTATTTGAGAGCTGTGATAGTTGTCTTTGTAGCTTCTCCTTCTCTGAAAATAAGTTTGTAACAATCAACCGCTAAGCATAGATGCTGTAATATTTTTAAATAGGTCATATTATAGAAATTCTTATGTATTTGTTCACCAGCTCTCTGTATATATTAAAATATATATGATTTTTTGTTTTTCTGTGATGTTTTACCTACTCAAAGTAGCTTAAGAACTTAGTAATCTGAGTATTAACCCACTTGTTTATGATATATACACATATTCTCTTCACATTAATGGAATTACATTGCTTATATTAATCTATGTCAGTGGAGAATTTGGCCTCTAATTTTAAATTCTGATATACCCGTTTTTGATGTTCTGGAGATCGATCCCAGGGCCTTCACAATGAGCTACATTTCCAGCCCACTTTTCATTTTTTTATTTTGAGATATGATCTCTCTAAGTTACTAAATTGCCCACACTAGGTTTGAACTTGAGATCTTCCTGCCTCAGCCACAGAGTGCTGGGACTACAGGTCCTCACCACTGGGCCTGGCTTCTGATATTATCAGAATTTGCTAACAAGGCTCTGATGGGGCAATTAATATTACAAGACAATAAATTTCTTTCTATTTTTGGAAATGTTACAACTCAAGTAGTATAGATATTTTAACAAGCATTTGAATGAATTGAGCAATGAAAAAAAAAAAAAAAACCCGAGTAAGAGCATGGTGGCACATGTCTGGGATCCTGACACTCCTCCAGGAGGTTGAGGCAGGAGGATTGCAAGTCAGAGCCTAGCCTGGGCAATTTAGCAATTTAGCAATACCTTGTCTCAAAATAAAAAATACAGAAAAGGCTTGGGATGTAGCCCAGTGCAAAAGCCCTAGGTTCTATCCTCAGTCCAAAAATTCAACAAATAAAAATGAAAAGCCTGAAATCCTCTTTGTGAAAAGGTGAATTTTACATAAAGGACTATTCATATTTCATTTTTTCATGCAATTATTTTCAGTAGTTGTATTTGCAAAAGCAAATTGATTTTATTCATATATTTAAATATATTCACATAATCTCCTTCCTATATCTTTATTTATCTTTGATGCTGTTTGGAAACACCCCAGTGCCTCCATGTTGGAGACGTTCGTGTCTTTTCTTTTTCATTCCTGATCAATATGAAAATTCTTTGTTAAATTTTTCCTCATTTTTGTATGTTGATTTCATACATTCCGATGACATTATTTGTCTCTAATAGATTTCTTCCTTTATGCTTTGCTTTAATGTTTATTTTTAAAAATCCTATTGGGAATAATGCCTATATAGATGACTTTCTAATATATACCAATTAAAGCTCTGAAATATCTTGTCATTATTGCTTTTTGTTTATTCTACAACTTTTGGTTAAGTTTTATTAAACTATGATATTTATATAGTAAAGATCTTAAAGCTCACTAATCTTTAATACATAGATTGATTTTTTTTACTAAACATAACTCAGTTCTCAATATTCAATGCTTTCTACAGTTGCCAACATTTTCTTTGATTTTTTCAAGTAATGGGACCCTGGGGAGGTAATAATCTGATTTCTTATACTAGTTTTTTTCTGGAACTTCAAAGGAATAGATTTTTTTTTTTTTTTACTTTACTACAATTTAATATCCATGAGAGTCACATATTATACGTAAATCCAAAGCCCCCTCACCCTGAGAAACTTCCTCCTACTCTGGCCCTTGGGCCCTCAGCTGACTCCAGTGCCATGACCAGTAATGTGACCCAGTTACTTGAATGCCCAAGAATTCTCTGGTTTCAGGCCAACCCTGATCCAAACCCCTTCCCTCCTTGCCAGACACACTATACCTAACTCGCACTTCCTACCAGCCCGGATCCTATTCCCCTCCCACGTTTCACCCCACAATGCACAATGGGCTGCAGTACCAGATCGAAGGGGTCCAGGATTAATATATGCTGTAGGTTAGAGTATGTGGGGGGTGGATATGGGCTGATGAAGGGGGATGCTTGGTACATTGTGGGGTGGAATGTGGGAGGAGAGTGGTATCCCCCGACTTGGAGAAAGGTTAATCCGAGGGTTCTAAGTGTAGATACTATATTGAGCATTTTATAAATATTTCTCTTATTCTAAAAATCAAGCCAAATAAATGGAGCTTTCAAAATAGAAACGCCATCAAAAAACTAAAAATAACTTAAGAATGCACAGCTAAAGTGTGATATCATGAAAGTGGCAGTGACAAGGCAGGACAAGACCATACCAGACCAGACCAGACCAGACCAGACCAGACCAGACAAGCCTTCCTCAACACGGAGCTGCGCCTCGGTGGGCTGGGTGCTCCTATGTGTGTTCAGTGAAATCCCAGTAACAAACTGAGAAGTTTTTGCACAAAGTGAGTAGTTGGGCCACTCACTATGCCAACCTGAAGGAACTGGGTTGTCTATGGTAAACTTAAAGGATTTGAGTTGTTTCTTGTGTACCTGAAATTTAAGTTTACTAGGAAGCAAGAATAATCACAGCAGAACAAACAGGCCCCAGTAGTGACTTTTGCACAGTAGAGGAAGCCAACGTGCACCTCAGAAGGGAAAGGTCAGTCTGTTTAGCAACTATATGGAGTAAATCTACCAAGAAAATAAATAAATTTCTTTCAATTTGTATGAATACAAAAACACACTTATGACAAATTATAAAATACATATAAATGAAAACACAAAAGCATTTCCAGCAAAAAAGAAAAAAAAAGCCTCCATAATATCGAATAGTTGTGCATTAAAAAAAAATAAGACCAAAAGCTTGAGGGAAAAGACTGATAAATTAAAGTTGATTAACAGTAAAATATTTTCTCCAGTAGAGATAATGGAGAAAAAAGAAAGAAAAAGAAACAGGTAGGGTTCTTTTTACATGACATAGATTGAGGTAATAACCCCATGTCTGCTCCAAGTAGGAAACGAAATAAATATTAAATAAAATATACAAAAATATGGAACAAACCCATAATTATTATATACTTTGTATATTTTCTTTTTGGCCTAACATATCAATGTGGATACTGTGGCTGTGTGTTAGCTAAATTCTGACATCCTAATTCTATGTAGCTTTTTAACCTAATAGAGTTTTGCTTAACATACATTTAGAATCTCCACTGAATATATTTCGATAGAAATGATTTTTAAAAGAGCTAAGAGAATGCATGCTATTTTTTTTTTCTGAGTTTTCCTCCACGTTGCTTGCTGTGGCAGTTCTTTCCGAATATATTTGTTTATTTAGAACAAGAACCAGTAACAGCACTTCTTGGGGACCCTCCAGAGTGTAACTTCATGGAAAATTTAGAAGAACTCTGGGAGGCCCTTTCTAACTAAAGGTTTGATTTAGTGACCTAAATTGGCCTGACTGCTACTTTCACCTGCCTGCATCCACTCAGCGCTCAGAGTGTTAACTGAGGATCAGCTGTGGACAGTTTAGCCCTGGTGACATTAGTCCCTTGATAAGCTGTTACGTTGCCAAAGGCAAAAGTCACTACTTTCCGTTTTAGAACAGAGCCATTATTTGGGGATGCTATTGTCAGGATCAAAATAAATCTGTCAGAACTGAAAAAAATCGTACTGCCACAAACCAAATTGAGGGACACATTTGGAATAAGTTATAAAGTAGGCAGCGGGGAGGGGTTTGATTTTTCCCATCAAGAAGGCAATGCACTTTAAATCACATTTCATTCCTAGACAAAAGTTGGAATGCCACTCTGAGCAACGCTAAAACCTTTTCTGCTATTTTGATGGAAAGCCCACGCAACCTATAAATCAGATGCAGCCCTAGCAGACCAGCACAGACCCTGCACCCTTCGCATGAACCCCGTGCGTGGAACAAGAACAAGCGCCATCAATCTCAGGAACGTGCAGCGCCATGAGGGAACTTGCTGGTGCCGCCCCGCCCGCGTGGATGCTCTGGCTCGGCCGCCAAGGCAGTAAGGTCTGTAAAGAGAGCCTTATTCAGGGCCTCGTAACCGCCTTTCAGCTCTGTGCAGCTTTGATTCAAAACTCAGCATCATTCTGTATCCTGTTTTTGGAGCAAAATTCCTCATCCTTGCTCCCAAACACCCTCTGGGGAGCCAAGAGTCTCTGACCAAGGTTGAGCAAGCAGGGCTCACAGTGCCACCCTCGGCTCCCAGCGGGGAGGCAGCAGGGGTCCTCAGCTCCGGCTCTCTGGAGTGGCACTGCCTCAAACCTGACGTCCCAGTGTTCTGTACGGCTGTCCTGTGCCACAGCCGTCCAGAACCCTGGCCCTGATCCCTGATCTCTCTCCTTGCATAGGCAGTCTATGGCCCATGGCAACTTGTACTGCAGTATAAAGTTTATTAGTTTATTAAATAAATAATAACTGTCATTCTCATATAAAATTTGAATACTGGATTTGACTCAAGTTTCATTTGTCTTCAACAGTTTCCTGTTTATATTAGAAGAAAATTGAGACAGAAAACAGGATATTCTTTATGTGGTATACACTAGAGGCAGAAAAAGCCTTGTGAACTCTGGCAAGATTTAGCCTTAGTAACTTTTCTTTCTTTTCTTTTCTTTTAGTGGTGCTATGGATGGAGCCCAGGCCATTTGCACTGAGCTGTATCCCCAGGTTTCTTTTTTTATTTTTGATTTCAAAAGAAGTTCTTGTCAAGTTGCTAAGTTGCCCAGGTTGAGATCAAACTTATGATCCTCCTGCCTATGTCACTTCTTATCTTCCCAGATGAGCTAAAAAATGTGAAAAAACTTATAAAATAAGTTTATATATTAGCTTTGAAATATTAATATTATCACAGAAAAAGGCCACATTTTCTAGAATTATGGAATATGTTTATTTCATGTATAGAAAGTAATTTTTAAATTTGCACTTCAGATTTATACAACATAATTTACAAAATAAATTTATATGTAATTATAATGATAAATAAAAACTAAAATAGAGTTGTAGTTGTTTGGACCTAAGCAAGGCACAGGTGCCGCCAGCTACGGCCCTGGGGCAGAACGCAGAGGAGCTGGGAGGGTGGGCCACGGGTCCTGCGAGAGGCCCGAATGGGGATTCGCTGACTATTTTGTCTCAGAAAAGAAAAATGAATCAATGCAATAACCAATAACACTCCTATGAAAATACCTAAATAAAAACTCTGTGAAATGAAACCACACTTGTGACATCACCAAAAGTGAATCTGTCTGGCGATTCTCCTATGACGTTTAGTAAAACACATTACAGTGACTTTGAACCTTGTTGTATTTACATAATACCAAAACATACTAAGTGCAACTATACTATCTCCTTTCAATAATGTCCATTTAATGCGTGACTTATTTGTAAAATATCTATTTCACAGCCTTAGGGGTTTTGCTTGTCCACTAAATTGTTTTGGTTTTAATTATTTCTATCCACTGCCCAAATCTGAGAAGTGAGGATGTTTTGCCGTCAGCAGGGTCAGAAGTGAGGTGTCTGGTCAGGCGGGGAGTCGGCGCGTCTTCTACGCAGGAAGGCCAGGGGGTGGGCCGAGCCTCGTGGTCAATTGGAACCATGCCACAGTCAGTGACCTTTACCACCAGTCGAGGTGAGATGTCCTGTGGACCTGATGCTCCCGACTCATCACAGCGGCTCTGCCTGCCAGTCCTAGAACACTTCTCACAAGTCACCAAAGCTGTCCTGATGCAAAAGGCATGACACAGAGAAGCTCACCTCTGTGTGCACGATGCTCCCATTCCCAAAATTTGTCTCTCTCCTGCTAAAGCAACCCCTCGGGTCATTCGTCTCGGGCTAGGGACCCCCGTGGTGACAAGTGTTCCCTGGAGATGCCTTTCACACCCACTGCTACTTCCCAACATGGTTTCTTCTATTCGTGGTGTGTTGTGCTCAATTTTGGGGTTTCCACTCTTGTGGTGGCTCAAAAAAAGTTCCCTTTGGGTGTTCTCTTCCCCTGCCACCTGTTACTCCTGACCCATGGCCAGCAACATTTTAAAGTCATACTATTCCTTTTGTATCTGCAGTGCTATCCTTTTCTCACTTCCATTTATTCTAAGAAAGAAGCAATTTCTGAAATATAAACAATGCGTGAATTTTATATTCACGTGCACATATTAGATTTGAAATTTTAACATCTTGATAAAAAGATAACCATTTATTCAGTTTTTGGTCCCTAGGGTTCAAAAAAAAAAGCTTGATTTAGTAGTTCATGCTTATATTCCTAGCACTCAGGGTGGCTTGAGGCAGGCAGATCACAAGTATGAGTCCAGTCTGGGCAAATAAGCAAGACTTTATCTCAAAAAGGTATTTTTTGTTATTATTAAGAAAGGCTGGGGGTAAAGTTCAGTGGGGAGACTGGGTTCCACCCTTTAGAACCATAAAGGAAAAAGAAAAGAAGAGAATAAGCATGACAGACAGACAGACAGGCAGGCATATATTGCCAGTCACACTTTGGACAGTGCCCCTCATGCTGCGTGGACATGGTGGACACTGGCCTCCACGGAGCACTTCTGAGAAGGTGTGGGGTCAGGAAGCAGTGTTGACAAGATGCAGCAAAGTACCCCGAGAAGGCTCATTCATGAAAAAATGCTTTAAGTCTAATCCAGGCTGAGAGTCGCTGCTGTGTGAAACTTGGCTTATAAAGAGAGAGGCTTGGCCGGAGAACTCATCTCAGTGTGCTTGCTGTACTCGTGTCCAGGGTAACAAGGCTGTGGGACACAAGGACTTCTAAGCACAGGGCCTGTGGCAGCCCGCCACTTCCATTCCTGCCCGGTCCAGTCTGTGAGGGAAGGTGAGGCACAAAGGTGATGCTGTGTTCCTGTCTCAAATGCCAAGGGATGAAAAAGCAATATTTAATCTGGAGGTTTGATTCAGAGACTCTATTTACTTGTGTTTACTCCTCCTGATTACTCCTGTTACTGCCAACTACACCTATTATCAGCTTGGCTACTATCTGGGCCAATAATTCTCTCTTGCTCTCTCTCTCTCTCTGCTCTCCATCTCTATCTATCTATCTATCTATCTATCCATCTATACCTAAATCTATAGTGAAAAAAAATTTATGTAATGCTAAATGCCAGAGGGTGTTTTTCCAGGACTAGTAAGAAAAAAAAAAACATAATGCATGGTATGTTTTCCCAACACAATGTAACCAGTCATATGCCTTCTCCTTTGCTATACAACACACCGTGGCAGCTCTGTATGGTGCCCAGCACGGAGCCCTAGCTGGCGATCTGGGTCTGTGTAGGCGTGGCTGAGGGCTGAGCAGACCTGGCTCTGCTGAGACTGGATAGCTTCTTTCCCAGGTTCTAGGCCATGGCTGGGATGCATTCTAGGGAATCAGCTCAGGTTGGTTTCTTGTCTCCAGGGAGGCTGGTCTTTGGCTATTCATGCTGAGATTACAGGAAGTTGAGGAAACAAGCAGAGACCTCTTAAAGTCTGAAACAGTAATGAAGTAATGAATTACAAGGCTTTCAGTTTGGCCAAGCAAGTCCCCAAACCACCCTAAGATTCACAGAGCTGACAGGAGTTCTCATCTCCAAAAATAAAATAAAATAAAATAAAATAAAATAAAATAAAAAGCAGACTTGCAATAAATGGCTTTCCATTCTCATAAATTTGGAGAGAATCAATTAGCAACTTCCCAGCAACTAAATGCGCTGAGGTTTTTCAGGAATCTGCTTGGATTTGGACAGGTAAGGTGCTGCTCTGCGCACCTAGAAGTCTCAAAGGAGAGGTGGGGCTTGCCTGTGGCTGCAGGAAGCTGCTTTCACTTGGACGGGTACAGCGCAGGGCTCCTGCCCGGGACTTGGAGCCCTGCGGAGGGGGCAGGGAGCACTGCAGCCAGTGGAATTTGCTTAAGAGCACAGGTGAGGCGCGCAGCTGATCCGTGCATCTAGAAGTCTGGAGGGAGAGGCGGGGCTGGCCTGTGGCTGCAGGAAGCTTCTTGGATCTAGACAGGTAGGGCGCACAGCTGCTTCCCGGGACTTGGAGCCCCCGCAGAGGTGGCAGTGAGTGCCAGTGGCCAGAGGAAACTGCTTAAGAGCCATGGGTGGGGCTCGCAGCTGCTCCTCCTGCCTTGGAGCCCAGTGGAGTCCAGCGGCGGGGAGTGCCGGAAGCCAGAAGGAGCTTCACAGGAGCAGACCAGAAGAGTGCACAGGCGTCCTTAGTACCAGGAGACCTTGAGGCAGTTCCGGGGCCTGGATAACGAAGGACAGAGCCGCGCGGGAGTAGAGCGGCTGGGCTTGAGTTCCTATCTCCACTGCCCCTTGCCGCAGGAGCCAACACAGAGGCTGGGCTCTCCCAGCACCTGACAGAGCCCTCCAGGGGAGAGCCACATAGAGGAAGCAAGTGATAGATAACCAGAAATCACCAGAGACAGCAGAACCATGAGGAAACGTGGAAATAAATCTCCTGCAAAAAATATTGACACTACAGAGGAACGTACCAGGAATCCCAAAAATACAGAAGATAAAGACGAAAATGGCACAAATGAAGGTAAATTCTGGGCCCAGAAATATAACGAGTTAAAGCAGGAATTAATGCAGGAATTAAAGCAGAAATTAAAGCAGGAATTAAAGCAGGAAATAAATCAGGAAATAAAACAGGAAATAAAGCAGGAAATGATACAGGACATGAGAACCTTAGAACAAGAGCTATGCCAGGACCTACCTAAGCTAAAAGCAAGCTATGAGAGGCAAGTAGAGGAGATCAAAGAAGAAATGAACTGGAGGAGAGTGAAGGCAA
>PVKB01008834.1:0-12681 GCA_004027205.1 Ctenodactylus gundi | reverse complement strand
GGGCAGTTGCTGAACTATTTGGCTCTTTAGAAGAAAGCACACCTGCAGACCAAGCCGGTGGGAATCCTTCTGCCACCCACTCTGCTGTGACTAAAGAAAGAAGTGAGGGAGGATGGGAGCACCCCAGTGTGGGCACCAACTCGCCCCCTACAGACTTCACTTCCCCCATGCCTTCCCCAGGGGATGTGTTACAAATGCGGTTGAACCAGCAGCTCCGGCCCCTCATCCCCAACAAGGATGTGAGAAAGTTCATATCTTTCATCATCCGCCTGTTAAAAACGGACTGCGCTGAGCCCCGTATGCAACTGGCCTGTGCCAAGCTCATCTCCCGCACGGGACTCCTAATGAAGCTGTTCAGCGAGCAGCAGGAAGCCAAGGTGGCCCCGGCGGAGTGGTACACAGACTGGTGGAAAACTGAGAACTACATCAGTAAGACCCTAGGACCTCAAAGGCAACAGAAACACCCGGTGGGGTCGATGGAGGTAAGGAAGGTTCCCACATGAGGGTGTGCTGTTGGCAGGCCGATGAAGCTGGACCAGGGCTGCCCATTCTGTATTTTGTTGTGGCCACATTACTTTGGCTACTGTGCTGCCCACTTTGCTCCTTTAGACAACAAAGTGAACTGACACACACAAGATGAACTCTAAAATTAACTGCATAACAGTCAACATTGATCATGTTAGATTTCGTATGTTCTTAAAGAGCCTGGAAGCTCCTCCCCCATAACAATGGGATATTGAATAGTTGGCTTTAGTCCTCAACTCTGTGACATTTAGAAAAAATTTTTCATTTTCTGTTGTATCTATTTTTTCATTTACTAGCGCACAAAAGAAGTTCCAGATTCCAGCTTTAAGAAGAATCTCATCTTGGGAATTTCTTTGGTGGTAGTAGTAATGCTTCCAGTGGTAATCTTGTGCGTCATTAAGGTAAGGATAACAATTAATTCAAGCTTCTACAATACATCCTTGTGCTGCTTGCAGTGACAAGAACCAGGAAATTGAAAATCAAACTCCCATTGTGCCTTCTCATTAGACATTCCTCTTCAGTCACTTCGATGAGACAGGGAGAATTTCTTCTTTTTTTGAAAGTATATTCCAGGGCTTTTTGAAAGACACCCACTGCCCAGACACCTCTTACAAATTGAAGCCAAAAGAAGAAGCCACTAGAATATCTTGAGAAGTCTGTGGCCAGAGTTGACATGGTAGCAAACTTCCCCAATCCCACCCATGATTAACAGCTTGATATCCTCACCCGACTCTCATTCTCACTGATTTCTTTCTGAGGGAGGTAAGACCTGCACCCTCAAAGAGCTGTCGTCACTGTTGGGAGGAAGGACAGGGCTTCCAGTTACCAGTGTTGTCTTACAGACAGATTAGACTCTCACAATCTCCTGTTCCTACTATGAACGAGGCATTGTCTACCAAGGTTCAGTTAAAGCACTGCAGCTGCCTCGTGCAACAGGTAGGCTTGTCTGGGTCATAGTCTCAGTAGCCTGCTCCTGGAGCTTGTCCCTGCTTAGCTTTTCTTAGGGTAAGGGTTTAGGACTTTTCTCATTAAGCAGGAGCTAGACTATTTAGAGACGAATTGGTGAGGCTGCCATCTTCTGCCTACCCTTCCAGTTCAGCCACCTGGTAACTTACTTAATTTACATTTCCACTGTCATGGCAACATTTCCTCCCAGTCAAAGCAGCTTCTCTCCCTGTCCTTATCACACGCTTCCACTGTCTCCCTTCCTCTGTGTTTTTGCCAGCCTAAAATTCCATCTTCATTCAGAAGCCCGATAGACCTTTCAAAAGATACCTCATGCTTTATCATGAAACTTTACTTTAATCCTCCAGCTCTGCTGGTTCTCGTGCCTCTGGAGGATTTATCTCTCTTTTGTAAGCCCAAGTGAGTCATTCTTCGTCCTCTGAGAACTGCAAAATGCAGTAAACAACCCTTTCTTGGGTGGTTATCCAGTTGGGCCCAGTGGCTCAGGCTTGGAATCTCATATTTCTGGGAGGCTGATGCCAAAGAATGGCAAGGCCGAGTGCATCCTGTGTCCAGAAACAGCCGATTGAGGCCCTCTCTCCACGTCGGAGATAGAAATGCCGTGGGATGCATCTCAGTGTGAATTTATGGGGCTCAATACCCACTGACAGAACCAAACCAGACCAAATCAAACAAGGCTGTCCAAGAGGGGACCAGCCATGTCAGCAGGGAGGGAAGCAGAGGGCAGCTAGGAAAGGAGCAGTTGGCTTCCTGGATCATCAGGCTAGATTAGTTGTCCTTGTAGCATGTGTGAAAACAATGTCTATGCCAAGAGAGCCAATCAGTAGTCACTGTAGAAAAGGTGAGGAGGAGACCTGTGTGGACTGTGCCTGTCCAGCATTGTGCCAGAGTGGAGATGTAGCCGAGGCAGCACATATGGAGTCAGTTCCAGTGGTGAGACGGTCCCTGCGTGTGTGTGTGTGTGTGTGTGTGTGTGTGTGTGTGTGTGTGTGTGCGCGTGTGTGTGTAGTGCATTTATCTGGCTCATTCATTTTGTTCTAAACCTGCTTGGACCAAAGAGTCTGCTGGTTGTTCCTGTCTGTCTTTGACGCCTCTTCAGGGCAATCATTCACTGATGGTGCAGACTCGGAACTGATGTCCTCAACGTCAGCTTATCACCTGGCACTCATAATTTGGATCCGTCTGGTGGTATTGATGAGGTGAGAGTGCTCTAAAAGGAAGCAGTGAGTTCTCTCTCTGTGAGGACAGAGTCTAATTTCTCATGTTGGAAGGAGGAATTATTTGGAGTCATTTTGCAAAGGCCTCTGGGAAGAAGATCACTTGTGGGCCACTGGCCAGGTAATTCCACCTGCAGCTCCAGTTGGCCTCTGGGTCATTTTGAAATGTCTGAACATCCTGTACTGCTGTAACTTATATGCATCCACCCTGGTATTTACCTTTTCTTCTCCACCACCTGGGATGATGGGCTCTGTGAGGAGGAGCAGCATCTGACATTTTACCTGTGGGAGACAGCTGTGGGGTCCAAAGGAGCAGAAGGAATGCAGTATGTCAGTTCTGCACTGACGAGGAATGCGTGTCAGGGTCCAACAGCCTGTCACTAGGCAGACGTGGATTTCCTAAGGAAGGGGTGTGTGTGTGTGTGTGTGTGTGTGTGTGTGTGTGTGTGTGAGACAGAGAGAGAGACAGAGAGAGAGAGAGAGAAAGCACATTGGGCATGAAACAGAGGACCTTGCACATGCTGAGAATATGTTCTACCACTGACCTATCTCACAGCCCCTATAAAATTCGAAAAATGCTCATAGAGTAGCTGCCTAAGTATTTGGTGAACAAGCAATGAGTGGTACCTACTGTCACCTTAGACAAACATTGTGTTTGATGCCATTGGCCGACTTAGCACTTACCGATCCTAAGCTTAGAACACAGAGCTTTTCACACGTGGTCTGGTATTATCAACTCACTGCTGTGGAGAAAAGAGATCAATTTAAGGCCTCAGTGGCAAAAGCAAGAGCAGATCTCCAATATTCTGACTGCACAGCGTGAACTCTTTACTATGACTCTTCTGTTTTACTTCCTTACATGACTCCTGGGAAAGATCTGAAACATTTTAGACTGACAGAGGCCACTGCAAGCCTCTGAAGGGACTACTTTATTTTGTGTCATAGCAGTCTCAAAGACTGTCTTAGTACCTTTCTCCATGGGACTGAATATCTGACATTTCACAAGTTCACGGAGGCTAGATTTCTCTTAGCTCATAGTTTTAGAAAGTCACAGAGTCCATTCCCAGGGAGGTGGCTGGAAATGGTAAGATGGGGCGGGAAATGGAGAGAGAGCTCCTCACAGCAGGCCAAATAGAGCCAAGCAGGGGACGAAGGGCAAGTCAGCACACACCGTTCCAGGGCAGGCCCCTTCCTGGCAGGCCCCGCCTCCCAGCAGTACTCAGTATCCCTGATACATGAGGCTTTGGAGGACACTCCAGACCTAAAGCATATTTTGCCTCTGGCTCCCAAAAGAGTTATTTCTACCTTCTTACGTAAAATATATTTAGTCCCTTTTTAAGACTTCCTTGTCCAAGTCTTGACAGTTTTAGCACTGTTAAAAATCCAGGTCCAAAATGTCCCCTGAGATGAAGGCCAACTCACAGCCGTGAACTCCTGTGAAAACCGAAGCATTAAGTTATTGGTATAGAGTAGATATTTCCACTTCATAGGAAGGTATAAGAGAATAAAAAGCAATTGGACAAAAACAAGTTTTAAACCTGGCAAGGCAAGGGCTACATCCTTTAGCTCCCTGTCCAGCACCCAGGTACAAGTGGCAAGATGCGAATTCCAAGGCTCCTGGTGGCCCTACAGCGCCATCTGTGGCTCTCACTTCCATCTTCTCTCCTTTGGGCTAGCACAGTCAGCCACCTTCCTCAGGGAGCAATCCATGCTCACGAATTCTCCAAGTGATTAAGGTCTTCACTGCACCTGAGGTTTCTCCTTTACAACCTCACACACTGCCCTCCTAGTGGGCACACTGCCTGGCCTCCCAGGCCTTCCTCGAAATCTGGGTAGAAGCCTCCCTGACCCCACAACTCTAAGCCTGTACAGCCAGGACCACATGGGAATCAGTGAGGTTGACCCTAGCATGAAGAGTAGCTGAGCGCCTCAGTTTTTCGTTTTTTCCCCTTTTAATTGATATGTATAAGTGCAAAATTTAATGTTTACATTGAAGTTGAGGATTTTGTGCACATACGTATCTTGTCAAGGTGACAACAACTTCCCCATTCTTCTTTTGTCGTACTCCCCCACACCCCCACAGCCTACCCCTCCCTCCCTCCCTGCCCTATCCCCCTGGTTCACTTTGTTTTTTGTTTTAAGTTCCCTAAGAGTTGTCATCTGGGTCTCTCATATCAGAGAGACCATTCGATGTTTCACCTGCTTCTGACTCACTTCAAGGATGTTGTTCTCACATTTCTTCCATTTCCCTGCAAAAGCCTCCACGCTATTGGACTTTATAGATGCATAGTATTCCATTGTGTATAAATACCACAGTTTGTGTATCCAGTAGTCTGTTGATGGGTATTTTGGTGGCTTCCATGTTTTGGCTATTGTTGGTTGTGCTGCTGTGAACATGGGTATACATATATCTCTGTTGTATGTTGTTTTGGCGTCTTTGGGCTATATTCCCAGAAGGGGTGTCGCTGGATCAAAGGGGATATTTATTTCTAGTCTTTTGAGAGATCTCCATACTGCATTCCAATGTGGTGGTACGAATTTACATTCCCACCAGCAGTGTAGGAGAGTTCCTTTCTCCCCACAGCCTCGCCAGCACTGATTACTATTTAACTTGTTGGTATAGGCCATTCTCTCTGGAGTGAGATGATATCTTAGTGTTGTTTTGATTTGCATCTCTCTTATGGCTAGAGATGTTGAACATCTTTTCATGTATCTATTGGCCACTTGTGCTTCTTTGTGAGTGAACTGCCTCTTCATTTCATTTGCACACTTTTCAATAGGACCGTTATTTTGATTGGCTTACTTTTCTTCAGTTCCCTGTATATTCGAGTTAAGAGCTTCCTATCTTAGTTATTGGTGGTGAATATTTTTCCAGTCTGTTGGTTCTCTTTTTACAATGTTGATAGTTTCCTTTGCTGTGCAGTAACTTCTTAATTTGACAAGATCCCATTTGTTGATAATGGGGATAATGTCTTTTGCTCCTGGTGTCTTGTCAAGGAAGTCTTTGCCTACCCCTATGTCTTTTAGATATTTGCCTATTTTGTCTTCTAGGAGGTTCAGTGTTTTGCTTTTAATGTGTAGATCTTTGATCCACTGTGATATGATTTTGGTGCATGGTGATAGGTGTGTGACTAGATTCATTCTTCTTCATGTAGATGTCCAGTTTACCCGGCACCATTTGTTGAATAGGCTGTCCTTTTTCCATTGTGTGCATTTTGCCCCTTTGTCTAAGATTAAGTGATTGAGGGTATTTGGGTTTGACTCTGCATCTTGAATTCTGTTCCACTGGTCTATCTGTCTATTTTTGTGTCAGTACCAAATTGTTTTTACAACTATTGCTTAATAGTACAGCCTGATGTCTGGAACTATAATGCCTCCTGCCTTGGTCTTGTTGCTCTGGATTGCTTCAGCTGTTCTTGGTGTCTTTTGGTTCCAAATGTATTTAAGAATTGTTGTTTCAAGTTCTTTGAAGAAAAGTGTAGGTATTTTGACAGGAATTGCATTGAATCTATATATCAGATTAGGTAGTATAGTCATTGTGACTATATTTATTTTGCCTCTCTGAGAGCACGGGATTACTTTCCATTTTCCGATGGCTCCTATAACTTCTTTCTTCAATGTCATGTAGTTTTATTTATATAAGTCCTTCACTTCCTTGGTTATGTGTATACTCCTAGGTATTTAATTTTTCGTTGAGCTATTGAGAACGGAATTGTTTTTCTGAGTTCTTGCTCTGTAAGTTCATTGTTAGTGTAGAGAAAAACTATTGATTTTTTAGTGTTAATTTTGTAGCCTGTGAGTTGGTTAAATTTTTTTATTATTTCCAGAAGTATTGTAGTGGACTTTTTGGGGTCTTTGATGTAGATGACGATAATTATCTGCAAATAAGGAAAATTTGTCATCCTCCTTTCCAATGCAGATTCCCTTTATTTCATTTTCTTGTCTGATTGCTATGGCAAGTGTTTCAAGGAGCCTAGCCCCTTTGGACAAATGAAGTGTTTGAGTACTTTGATGGTTGAACTCCAGGCAGCTGAATTCTGTCAGACATATTTTCTTTGGCCCAGGGGTACACTTCTCAGAGCAAAGTTGTTTGTTTTTCCACCCTTGAGTAGGTAAAGAGTGGGGTCTTGTGACTTTTGAGATGCCCTCAAGGCATCTTCCCTGTAGTTTTGATTGTTCTTGGCTTCTTTTTCATGCTATTCTGTAACTGTTCCATGCTCATCTGTCCCACCATCACAGGACCTTTCATTTTGCCAGAACTAATAATTTTATGTCATTCTCTCTGCCATTACTTTCCTGCATTTCAGCACAGATTGGGTAAAAGCCACAAATAGTAGCTATGTAACAACCTGCACTTCAGGCTGCCTTGAGATTTCCTCTGCCAGTTTAAGTAGTCTGGTGCTCTTAATCTCGATTTGATGTCAAGTCTTAGGACAAGGGTAAAATACTAATGTATTTAAGCATAGCACACATGTTTTTAAGACAATCCTCCTTTCCATCTGCAACTTCTTGAGCCTGGGCTTTCCAATCCACACTTCTGTCAGTCTTCTAGTCTTCTGAGCTCTGACCACAGTTTCCCATGAAGCCCACACAAAGCAATCCAAGGCTTCTCCAGCCAGTATCCTCAAACCTTTCCAAAGTCCCTCACAAGCCAGTTCCAAAGACTTCCAAACCACATGGTCAGGTAAAGTCACCGCAGTGACCCCACTTGCATAATAATTTCTGTCTTTGTTATTTTCTGATTGGTGGTACAGAATATCTGGCATTCACAGATTTAAGAAAGAACAATTTATTTTAGCTCAGAGTTTTAGAGGGTGACACTTCATTTACATGCGGTTGGCTGGAAATGGAAAAACAGAGCCAGAGCTGGAGAGAGCGGTCCTCCCAGCATGGCAGAACAGAGCCACATTGGAACCAGCACACACCCCTCCAGGTCAACCTGTAAACTTCCACCCCTCTTTCCAGTCAGGCCCTGCCTCCCAAGAGTATACAGTATCTATAGGTACATGAGTCCTTTAGAGCACACTCCATTCCCAAACTATGACATAGAGCAAAAAGTAACAAATCGATACTCTAGAGGAATGGAAGCCACAGCAGTTAGTAGTTGATCACATTGCATAGGCCAACTCACCTCATGCTTTATGGAACGTGCCCTTCTCAATGTCCTTTGTCACCTCTTAGAATAATAACAGTCCCTAATGTTTCTGCCAGGACTTTTCTAACAGAGTATTAGTAGCTGTATGCTTTTATATTTTGAAGTTGTCTCATTTGATATTTGTAAGTGTGCTTGAGGTAGGCAAGTTTTTTCACTATTTGAGTTTTAATTTGTCTTAAAACAGTCTTATTGAATGGCTTATCACTGATCTAAAATACCATCTTTATGTCAACTCTTTTCCATTGGTTCATCTGTCTTTTCTTGTACAACCTCCTGTATCATACTACTTAATTCATTTAGATGTATAGTAAAATTCAACGTGTATACCTGTTTGGATGAGCACATGTCGGACCTTCATTTTTATAGATTTTACAGCTATTAAAGTGATTCTTGAATATTTTCTCTACTAAATGTCAGCTGATTAAATTTTACAAAAGCAGTGTCCTGAGATTTAAATAGGGTTGCATTGAATTTGTAGGTTAAGAAATCTTTACCTCATTCTGGGTACATGGTGTCTCTTTCCATATTTGGCTATTCTTTCTCCCCCACCCCTTTTATCTTGTGCCATTGCAAGTTAAACCCAGGTCATTTCACCACTATAGATTTCCTTCCCTTTTTTTATATTTTATTTTGAGACAGGTGACTAAGTTGCTCAGTCTTGACTCAAACTTGCAACCTCCCCTGCCTCAACCTCCCTAGACGGTGTGATCGTGGGTGTCCAGTTACTTTGACGTTTATGTGACAGAATAACTGACATGAACAACTCATGGGAGGAAAAAATTATTTTAACTCACAGTTTCCAAAGGTCACATTCATTGGTGGGTGGCTGTAATATGTCAGAGGCGGAGGTGGAGGCAGGTCCTCACAGCTTTGCGAACAGGAAGCCAAGTCAAGTCAAGTCCCATTTCAGAAGAAAGATAGGAAGTAGCATATATCCTTCCATGTCCCATCCTGGAGATCTGCCTCTTCTGGGTTGAGTCTGTGTTTTTCCCTTATCCTGATTGAAGCTCCCACCATATGCCTGTAATCCAGTCCACACACCTGGAATCCAACCCACACACCTGCAATACACCTCTCTAGATCAGGTCCCAATCTCCCAACAGTACATGGTTCCATAGAAAATCCATAACATTCACATACATAAGAATTTTGGGGGACATTCCAGATCCAAACCACAATAATCAGTAAGTTTTACAGAATTTAAGTTGATTGGTGGTAATTTCTACTTGTTTGTTAGTGTGACAAATGGGGTCTGCTCCCATTTTCAAGTAAGTATAAATGAAGCATCAGAAAGTGATTGAGATTAGTGTGCCTATGGATTAATTTTGTGTCTTGCCACGTTACTGATATTTCACCTTACTTCCCACACAATATTTGTTGGTTCTTGTGAGCTTTTCTGGTTGTCCAGTATTTCACATATAATGAGATATTTACCTCTTTGTTTCTAATACATGACCCCATATTATTCTGACTCTGTTGTTTAGGACTCTCTAGAAGGAGGAACAGCTGTAGTCAAGACAGGTGTGCAGTTCTAGCTTTTAATTTTTAAACCACACTGTGGTTCCAGTTTCTGGTAGATCCTTTTCTATTGAATTAAAGATGATCCCTTAATACCCTTTTGAGATTTTAACTAAGCATTTCCTGTTAAATTTTATCCCAAACACTCAGTAAAATTACTAAAAACCAGCAGTGTGAAGACCCTACCCTAGAATGCTAAGGAAGAGTCCAAGAACGATCAACAGGGCAGAACTCTGGTCCTCATAGAAGTTCCTCTATCATAGATGGGACTCTTGTGTGTGTGGTATTAGGAATTGTATTCAGGGCCTTCATACTGAGTTACATGCCTAGGCCGAGTTTTATATGTGATTTTGAGACACAGTCTTCTTAAGTCAGTGAGTTGCCCAGGTTGGGCTCAAACTTGTAATCCTCCAGTTTCAGTCTCTGAGAGTGCTGGGAATATTGGCCCTTAGCTCAGGACTTGACTAACATGTAGTTTCACGAAATGAATAAATATTTGGAGATAGTGGTCATGGTAATGATACTCATGACTCCATTTTCTTCCAAAACAGGTGCATGCCCGCAAAAAAAGAAAAGAGAAAGATGCAGAAGGGGCCTCGAGGTAAATATGACTCTGGAAATCATTAAGTGAGAATCTTAGAAGTAGAGGAAATCTCCAGCTCTCTTGTACATCAATCCTTTCGTGTTCTGGTGCGGAACCTGCCTGAAGAGGGAAGAGTACTTACATTCCCTGAGGTCTCCCTTGGCTTGAGCAAAGCTGAAATTAGTAGGACTAACAGGGATGTGTCTTGTGACATGTACTTCAGAAAAAGAACACAGGGGCGGGAGGTTTGGGTGCAGCTACTCCTGCTGGTGGAGAACATTAAGCCCACCAGAGGCCTTCTTGGGGGCTTTCGGGGTGCGAAACCCCAGGGGGTTAAGCTGCAGGGCTGGTGGAGTAGTGAATGTTTGAGTCCTTCCTCTCTGGTGGGGGAAATTTACCCTCCAACCTCCAGTGTACTACGTCATCCATAATTTGTTCTTTTGACTCAGACCTCACAGAAGTTTCACTGGGGAACACTAGACAATACATAGACTCTGTCTTTACTAGTAAGCGGAGGGAGAAGGAGAGAGGGAAGCTTTCTTGCCCTCGAATCATACTTCTAGTGAGTGTCATAAAGAGGGTGGTTCTTTCCCGCCCAGCCCAGTGCTTGGCTGTGCCCCATTGTACATCACGAATCCATATGTGCCAACCCTGTAGACAACAGTAGTCTCTGAAAAGTGCACTCTGGTTTTGTATATTTTATTTATCTTGTAAAAAGATGTTGTGTGTTTCAGTGCTCATGATGTCCTTTACACTGACTGCAAAAGTCACTGAAGTGTGTTAGACCCAAGTATTAAAAGCTAGACAACTGTAACAATTGGACATGGGCATTTTCTTAATGTGATTCAACGTGTGGGCCAGAGCAACTTCTGCCTCCCTGCTCACGAAGGATATATGTAAAGCCAAAGGGAAAGGGACTGATGTGAAGGTCTCTGAAGAGGCTTCTGCCCAACATTTTGGCACACGTTGGTTCATGACACAGAGGCAGATGACTAACACAGTCAGTGTGGGTGATAATCCTACTTATGCTTCAGGCCTGGCCATGTGCAAGATCTTCCTAGAGACATTATGAGGCAGTTTAAGGGAGACAGAGAGAGGTTCAGGGAGGCCAGCATGCATGGACTCGTCTTCCAGACCCTGGACATGGGGCTCTGATCTTGCTCATTGTAATTAAAGACCAACAAGCAGCTTTTCTCCTAATAAAACCAGAGTTTTACATTGCAAGTCGTGAAAAATTTCATGAATCACTTATTTGTCTCATTCATATGTTTTTCCACTAGGGACCCTTCCCACATAAAAGAAAGGAGATGCCCCGAGGAGGAAAATCAGGTAAATTTGAGGTCTCCGTACTCTGGCCTGCTAACACTGGGGAAAGTGAAATTAATGTTTCCCCTTCTGTTTTCCAGGATCGTGTCCACAAGCAGCAGCCATTGTGGCTCAGGGATTTGTACAGACCTCTCAGTCCCACAAGAATTAAACACATGGCAGAACAACTCCGTGATGATTCTCCAGAAAGGGAGCCACCAGGGTAAATGACTGGGCATATCTTTTCCCCATTTTATTGATATGTATAAGTGCAAAATTTAAGGTTTGCAATGAAGTTGAGCATTTTGTGCACCTACATATCTTGTTGGCAAGGACTTTACCACTCTCCTTTTTTCCCTCCCCTTACCCACTTCTGCCTCCCTCCCACCCTGCTCTACCCCCCGGTTTCACTTTGTTTTTCTCTTTAAGTTCCATGAGATAGTTGTGATCTGGGTCTCTCATATCAGAGAGACCATTCGATGTTTCACCTTCTGCTTCTGGCTCACTTCACTAAGGATGATGTTCTCACATTTCTTCCATTTGCCTGTAAAAGCCTCCACACTGTTGGACTTTATAGATGCATGGTATTCCATTGTGTATAAATAGCACAGTCTGTGTATCCATTGATCTGTTGATGGGTATTTTCGTGACTTCCATGTTTTAGCTATTGTTGGTTGTGCTACTATGGACATGGGCATACATATGTCTCTGTTATGTGTTGTTTTGGCCTCTTTTAGATATATTCCCAGAAGGGGTGTCGCTGGATCAAAGGGGATATTTATTTCTAGTCTTTTGAGAGATCTCCATTCTGCTTTCCAGTGTGGTTATATGAATTTGCATTCCCTCCAGCAGTGTAGGAGAGTTCCTTTCTCCCCACAGCCTCGCCAGCACTGATTACTATTTAACTTGTTGGTATAGGCCTTTCTCTCTGGAGTGAGATGATATCTTAGTGTTGTTTTGATTTGCATCTCTCTTATGGCTAGAGATGTTGAACATCTTTTCATGTATCTATTGGCCACTTGTACTTCTTCATGAGTGAACTGCCTCTTCATTTCATTTGCACACTTTTCAATAGGATCCTTATTTTGGTTGACTTATTTTTCTTCAGCTCCCTGTATATTCTAGTTATGAGCTTCCTATCTTAGTTATTGGTGGTGAATATTTTTTCCCAGTCTGTTGGTTCTCTCTTTATATTGTTGGTTGTTTCCTTTGCTGTGCAGAAACTTTTTAATGTGATAAGATCCCATTTGTTGATAATGGAGATAACTTCTTTTGCTCCTGCTGTCTTGTCAAGGAATTCTTTGCCTGCCCCAGTGTCTTTTAGATATTTGCCTATTTTGTATTCTAAAACGTCTAGTGTTTCATTTTTCATGTTTAGGTCTTTGATCCACTTTGATTTGATATTGGTGCAT